>CM046447.1:44261003-44422173 GCA_025506515.1 Flaveria trinervia
TTTTCAAACATTTTGTCTTTTTGGACACTTTTTACCCCTAGACTTGGGTTTTATTTCTTTTGCTTCTTTTCTTTCACTTTATTCTTTTTTCTTGACTTTAAAATAACTGGGTGTTACAGTGTTGTTGTTGTTGTGTTGTTGTTATGTTGTTGTTGTTGTTGTTGTAGTTGTTGTTGTTGTTGTAGTTGTTGTTGTTATTGTTGTTGTTGTTTGTTGTTGTTGTTGTTGTTGTTCTTGTTATTGTTGTTGTTGTAGTTGTAGTGTTGTTGTTTTTATTATTATTATTATTGTTGTTGTTGTTGTTGTGTTGTTGTTGTTGTTGTGTTTGATTGGGTAAGTAAGATTAGGATTCTTACTGAGAATCGAATATGGTAATCAAGTCAATGATTAAATGGCGGAAACAAACAATCAAAGAACATTCAATGCAAGAATTATACTCATAAATGCTTTTGTATTATATATATTAAAGTTGATTGATTACAGAGAATAAATGACAACCAAAATTCTCTATGTCTATCAGCCGTCATCTCATGTATGAGGTTATCTATTCTATTTATAGGCAGATAAGATGCCTTTTACAAAACGATTAAACTATCCCTTACCTATTACATCAGAAATAGTCTAAGTCTTGATCCGCATCTTTGCTTGCTCATCCGCATTGAGTTGACTTAATCAACATTTCTTCACTTGATCATTCGCATTAGTATGTTGGTCATCCGCATTGGTTAATGCAGATGAACAATTACTTATGCGCATTTGTTCGGTCATCCGCATTTGTTAAATGCGGATGAGCAAAGTCTTGTCCGCATTAATACTTGGTCTTCTGCATTTGTCAATGCGGAAGAACAAATACTTGTCCGTATTTGTTTTATGTCTTCCACATTGACAAATGCGGAAGAATATACTTGGTTTCTTGAGCAGAATCTTCATTCGCATTTCTTCTTGGACTTGTGGGATTCTAGCAAAGCAATCATCAAATCATCTATTGAATTGGCATGTATGATCCCTTTAGGGTGCAACAATACTCCCCGTAAGGATTATACAGCCCATGTTCTTCAATGTTTGGGAGGTGATTGATGTTGTGAGGATTTTGTTGGGTCTTGTGGAGGTAGTAAAAATTCAGCTTTAGTTGGATCCAGAATAGCTTTAATCATGTTGACAAAATCTGTTGCTTCTGACATTCTGTCCCTACTCAGCACATGTATCTTCATTTTGCTCATATTTTAGATGGCTTCTATTGGTAACTTCTTCAGTGAAATAGGTTCCCAAATAGAAATAGTAGAGAGACCATCTCTGTGAATCAGTAAGCTTCCACCCACATCTACCTCAAGTTTGATAATGTTCCCAAGTTGCAAGGGTGCCTTCTTTTTCTTTCTTTTGTCTCTTTTGGTATTGATACGATCATAAGCCAATTTTAGCAACTTGATGCACTTTAGGAAGAAGTGCATATCTTGTTCACCCAACTTATTGTTTATTTCCCTGAAGTGTCTGGTATATATATAGTAATGTAAGATTCATCAAGCAATCTTACTTCATATCCACTAAATAGTCGTATTTCAGCACCCTCCTTTCCTCCTCACTTCCTTTCAATCACCATCTCATAAGTTTTTTCATCATAGTATACATTTGAGATGGGTGTGGAGGAATGAGTACCGGACACCATTTTTCTCTTCAAAGATTCTGTTGGTTTCACCTTTAACTTAGGAAACACAACTTCTTCTGCTTGCATTTTCTTCTTCTTCTCAAGGGGATTAATAAAAGACTTTTTATTCTCATGCATATTGTCTTTAATGAATTGAAATTGTTGGTCCTTCTAAACATTTTGAGTATGTTTTCAAATTCATATCCCCTGAATATAGCTGAGTGATTGATCAGTTCCAGTTGAGCTAGTTCTTTTAAGTCATGGATCTCCAGGGCATTTACAAGAGCTGAGTACTCTGTAAAGAATTGGACCAGCCCGGAGATCCTTTTCACCATGAACATATTCCACATGCTGTCATACTTCCAAGCAATTATTTTCTGATCAACTTTGTCTTTGGGAGTAGACACCCCTCTGATTAACTCAATAGTTGTTAATCCTTCTTGTAGTTTTAACTAAGAGGGTTTTGCAAACCATTCTGGGTATTTATGAACTACAGGAGCCAACAATTCTTGATCTTTCTGGTTTAGCATCATGTCTTGAGTAGTTACTATAGATCTTGGTTCTTGTTTAGGATTTCTTCTTCTAACCGCTTGAGCATATCTGTCTTTTCATTAATCATTTGGAGAGTAGCAGCCCTTAATGAGTTTGTTTTCATATTCCTAATCTTCCTTCTTGTGAATCCTTGACTTGAAAGATAATCCTTCATTTCCTTATCTGACATGCTATAAGTTGGGGTTGATTTCTTCATGGTTGATAGTTTAGGCAGAGGAACCTTTCTTGAAAATGATCTTTCATACTCAATTGTGGTTGATTTCTTCATAGCAGACACTTTTGGCACAAGAACCTCTTTGGTGACTGATTTTTCATACTCAGTTTCTAAGTTTGGATCCAGTAGCTTATTCACCTTTTCTTCTTCTTCCTCCATTCCTTCATCTGTCATACCAAAGACTACATCTGGATCATACCCGTGATTAATCAAAAACATTGCTTTAATCATCTGGTCATCAGTTTTGGCCTTTGACACCATTTCTTCCACTGGTTGTTCTGTTTTCATAGGACTGTCCATATGAACATCCTTTTCAGCATCATACCCTCCAGCTATCTCTCCTTCTTCCAAATCAATAGTAGCAGCTTGTTTCTTTAATTGAGCTTCACCTGCTCATGTTCTTCAAGAAATTCAGCTATAGTTGCCAAGCTTCTGGGGTCATCTTTCTTATTTTTCTTCACACTCTCTTCTTCAACCATTGGTCTTTTGCCTTTAGCCTTTTCAGCTAGATATTTTCTCTTCCTGGAGTATGTTTGAAGTTGTGGACTTGAAGTTTCAGCCTTTTCCATCTCTTCAAGCAATTTTTCAACCTTGGTTTGTTCTTGCTCATCAATTTCTATTTCTTCCTTTTGTGTTTCTTGTTCATTCTTTTTCTTTTCTTTTTCACACAATTCTCTTATCATTTCTTTTTGTTCCTCAGACAGTGCCATAGCAGGTACAATTTGCATACTTAACTCTTTCTCCAAAGGAACTGGAGATTGAGGAATGACTACAATAGGTTCAGAGTTGGTCCTTTGGTCTGCAACAAAATCCCAAAAATCTTCATCTATTGTGAATTCTTCAGAAGTAAAGCTATCCATAGCACTGATTAATTCTTGAAATTCATCTTTCTCAGTTTGAGTAGCCTCTGATTGCCCAGAATAAATCACCATTTCTAAGCTTTGTTCCTCATTCTTTGTTTGGCTTTCATCTTCTCCTTATTCATTATTCTCATAGGAAGATTGTTTCTCATCATCAATAACTTTTTCTTCATCATTTTTGTTTTCTCCAGTCACAACTCTTCTTTGAATTTCAACTAACAATTCAAGTTCAGAGATCCTTTTAGTTTGAGTTTCAACTTGACTTTGGAGATTGGAGATGATTTCAGCTTGTTCTTCAATAATGTTCTCTTGCTCTTCCATAGCTATAGTCTGAATGGCAAGAGTATCAACATGGCCACTCACTTCTTCTCTAAAATGGTCCAGGGCAGCTTTCAAGTAGTCAATTTCTTTCTCTTTCTCTTTCTTTTCAGCTTCATACTTTTCTTTTAGTTCTTTTAATTCATGCTCGTTTTCATCAAGCTCTAGTTGTGGTTGTGGTGATGGTTGTGGTGTTGGTTGTGGTGATGGTTATGGTGATGGTTGTGGTGATGGTTGTGGTATTGGTTATGGTGTTGGTTGTGGTGATGGTTGTGGTGTTGGTTGTGGTGTTGGTTGTGGTGATGGTTGTGGTGATGGTTGTGGTGTTGGTTGTGCAGCTTGCTCATCAGCAGCCTGTTCTTGTCCTTGATTTATCAGTTGAATCATCCAAGGAATAAGAGGTGAGTGAGCTCTAGTGTAAAAGTTTCTAGGGTCCCCCTTCTTAATGTACTTGTATGATTTTGCATCATAATGAGGAATATCAAGCACTGGTCCCTCAGTAGCAATATCTGGAAGTGCTTTATTTTATCATGCACTGGATGAATCTTGGATACATCAAGAACTTGTATCTTCTCCCCTCTTGTATGTTTGAAGTCAGGCCATTAAAAACATAGGCAGACATATTGAATGGCCTGTTTGTATAGAGAGCACAGATTGCTGAGGGAGTGGTGATTGGAATATCATTCCATCCTATTTTTCTCTTGGATAAGCACTGCTGAAACATGTGGATTAGAAATTTCCAAGGCAGATCAACCAATCCTTTAACAATTTGTTTAGCTTCAAATCCTCCTTCATAACCAATCTCAGCAAATAATGTGGTTATTTCATCATCATCCAACTCTAGAGGTGCATTAGCATCATCACCAAAATGAAAGCATCTTCTAACATAATCTTTAGTGATGCTCAGAGTGTGATCATTGGCAATTCTTCTAGATAGAGTTCTAACACCATCTGCTTCAATTACCTCAGCTAAATTTAAGAAAGACCTAATGAGATTCTCATAGATGGTGGGTCTAACAGTGATAGCAAAAGCTACCCTTGTTGTAGAGATGAAGCTGATGATATCTCTGAGTCCCTCAGCTTCTGGCACATCAGGGTTTAAATAACCGTTGACATTATGGAGCTTGCTCCGTGAAAGATTTGCCATTTAATCTGCATAAAAGACACGTGTGCCAGTTTTAATGAGAACTCATGAGTATCGTTTATCAGTTTGACATTAAATGGTCAAAGATGAACTTTTGACATTACTGTATCATTGTTGTCACATCAAATGGTGAATTTGTTGTTCAACAATCATAGTTTCTATGTTTGAACCATTTATTAGATGTTGTTTCATTGATTTGTTACACATTTTCATTTTTCATCGTGCTCTGTTCTTACACCAAACATGACTATAAAGGTTTTCATGATGAGTAAAATTTCTATTAGTTTGCATGTTCATTGAAGTCGAAAAGGTGTATTATATTACATCAATAAATCGAATTTTTGTGTCCTTCATTATCATTTGGTTCTTTGTTTGATTTAGGTTTAACAGTCCGAAAGTTGGGTCTTGATGAAACTTTTAGAAATTTCACCTTGTTTTCAATGCAACTGTAGTTTCATAATCGATAACAAGAACAGGTTGAGTAGAATCACACAAAAATCTTTGGTTGTTTATGATGAAAATGATCGAAGTGGGTGTACTATGTATTTGCGCTCGTCTCATTATGAAGTCTCTCAAATTTGAAAAGTATTAAATGACCCGTTTAAATTCCTTTAAATAGTCAAATAATGCATTCTAAAAGATTTTACATGTTTAAGAGCAAATGCGGTCACCACTGTAACAAATGCGGAAGTGTAGATTTTTGACTTTTGGTCATCCGCATTTGTTCACTGTTGTAAATTTAAAAAGTTTTGTTACTTCTGTTTTCTTTTATTCGCATTTGTTCACTGTTGCTAATGCGGAAGAACTAAGTTCATCAGCATTTATTCACTGTAACAAATGTGGTTGACAAAACTTATTCAACATTGCTCACTGTAGCAAATGCAGTTGAATAAAATTTGCCAGCATTTGCTCACTGTAGCAAATGCAGAAGATCTGACTGTTAGCATTTGTTAACTGTAGCAAATACGATATAATAAAATCCACATTTACTTGATCATCATTCATTGACAAGTGATTGATCACTTAATTATTTCTGCTTGATCATTCATGAGCATTGAAGATGTGTATCCACAAATGCGGATGAGTAAAACCAATGCGGAAGTGTAAATTTCATCCGTATTTGACAAATGCGGTTGAACACTTAAAAGTTTATCTGCATTGACTAATGTGGTTGAACGCTTGAAAATTATTTTATCTGCATTGACAAATGCGGTAGAACAATTTTTTGTTCCGCATAGGTTTAACACTTCAAAATTTCATGTATACTTGTAACACACTAATGCGGTAGAGTAAAATCATTGTCCGCATTAGTTTCACTTAAAAATATAAAGCTACACGCATTGGTTATAAGCATGGGTTACCTTTACCCGCATTAACCAATGCACTTACCTGCATTAACTTTTGAAGTTAATCATAAGTTAATGTGACTGAATTGATTTTTCATATTATGTAGTTGACTGTTAAAATTGTCCATTCTTGCTTGGATTGACTTGTATGTCACAAGTGATAGAAGGTTCCCAACTTTGACTGATCTTGGACTTTTCATGCTTCCAAGAATCTGCATAAGCTGAGATACAATGGTATAATTTTTTGCAACACCACCAAAATTCTTTTTGTTTGTTTTGAAAGTAAGTTAAGCTAGTAAACAAAAATATAGACTTACTCAAAAATTTTAAATTACTCCCCCTAAAGTTTATATCCACATTTGGATAGAAACTTTAAAGATCTAATTTTTTTTTGAATTTTATTTTGATTATTAGTAATGAAGAGAATTATATCTTTTGTTGGGATCATATCAGTCTTACATTACACATGTGCATCCTTTGTGATTAAATGGATATGTTTATGAACTTGATGATTGAAGGTATGTTTGTCCTCTTAAACTCATACCAGGTTGATATTTTGATGCAAATAATTTTTATCATGTTTTTGGTTGATTTAATTATTCAATGTGTACCTCACACACACACGCATGGAATGATTAACCATCCTTATACAATGCATGGTAGAACTTTTTCATAACTTTCCTTACCAGGTTACTTAAGTTATGAGAACTCATTTTTGCTGAGCCTCATTGGGTTCTTTTAATTTGATCCTTCTCATGATGATCCTCATTGGGATTCTTTTCACTTCACTTTGGAAGGTGATCCATGATGGGATTCTTTTGTCCATTCACTTGGAATGTATTGCTTTTGTAGATCCATCCAATTTGGATGTATTTCTCATTGGGAATCTTTTAGATCAGGACATCTGCACTATGTGAATGTTTCATCAGGTCTTTGCTCAGCAAAACAAAGATGAAACTGATGTAGGTGAAAGAGATTCATAAAGTATCATTACCTGGTGTGTTTAGGTTACTACACACATATGCACTAAGATAAACCAATACATACCTGTACTCTATGATGAGTGTTTTACTATTAAATAAGATTTTAATTCATCACTGCATATATATTCTCTTCCAAGTTGAGCCTACCAACATATATGGTAAGTCATGACAGTCTTGCAATTTTTGAAATTAAGCACAGTGAATGATATAATGACTGTATTATATCATTTCCCAAGATTCTTTTCTTCATCAAAATTGATTTCTTTTTGTGGTTTTCTCATGTTTTTAATGTTTTTGATGTTTTTCATGGTTTTACTCAAGGTTAATCATGCCAATTGACTAAACCAGGAATTCAAACCTACTGGGTTCAAATTAATTGGTAAATAAATTAGCTAATTGATTTTCAGTTGGTACTTGAATCAATTTGATTAATCCCTTTTCAGCACAATCTCTCAAAAAATGATATCTAATTTCAATATGTTTAGTTTTTGAGTGCTAAACTGGATTATTAGTTATGAAAACAACTGCTGTGTTGTCAATGTAAATTGGCGTGTGCAAGAAGTTAAAACCATAATCAAGCATCCGCTTTTGAATATAGAGTACTTAAGAGCAACAAGCTGATGCTGCAATATACTCAGCTTCTGCTGTGGACACAGATACATTTGTCTGCTTCTTGCATTGCCAAGATACTAGTCTGGGACCACGGAATTGACAACCGCCAGAGGTGGATTTTCTATTGAAGTTGCATCCTCTATAATCACTGTCTATGAAGGCATAAAGATTAAATTCTCCTTCCTTTGGATACCATAACCCAAGAGCTGGTTTGCCCTTTAGATATCTGAATATCCTCTTCACTGCATTCACATGTGATTCTTTTGGATCAGCTTGATATCTGGCACACACACAAACACCAAACATAATGTCAGGCCTACTGGCTGTTAGATATAAAAGTGAACCGATCATTGATCGATAACGAGTCTGATCCACTAGTTTGCCTTCATGATCAGGTCCAATCTTTACTTTAGTATCCACAGGAGTTCTGATAGACTGACAGTCAGCAATGTGGAATTTCTTCAACATGGTTTCCACATATTTAGATTGATTGATGAAGATTCCATCTGCTGTCTGTTCGACTTGCACCCCTAGAAAGAAGGTGAGTTCCCCCATAGCACTTATTTGAAATTTTGAGTGCATAAGGTCTTTAAATTCTTTACATAGTTGCTTGCTTGTAGAGCCAAATATAATGTCATCCATATAGATCTGGACTAACAGCATATCTTTTCCTGTTGTTCTTCTGAAGAGAGTCTCATCAATCTTTCCTCTTTCATATCCATGTTCAAAAAGAAAGGATGATAGAGTCTCATACCACTTTCTTGGGGCTTGATGAAAACCATACAGAGCTTTGTCAAGCTTGTAAACTCTGTAAAGGAAATCTGGATCTTCAAAGCTAGGTGGTTGACTCACATAGACCTTCTCAGCAATCTTTCCATACAGGAATGCACACTTTACGTCCATTTGATAAACAGTAAATTCATAGATGCAGAATATGCTTGATAGATTCTGATTGCTTCTAGTCTGGCCATAGGAGCAAACACTTCGTCATAGTCAATTCCTTCTTCTTGAGTGTATCCCTGTGCCACTAGTCTTGCTTTGTTCTGATGATGATCCCTCTATCATCAGTCTTGTTCCTATACAACCATCTGGTACCGATAGGGTATTGTCCTTCGGGAAGATCTACCAGTTGCCATACTTCTTGCTTATTGAATTGGAGCAATTCTTCCTGCATTGCTTCAATCAACTATTGTCTTGAAGTGCCTCTTTGATGTTCTTGGGTACTGTTTGACATGGAAAGCATGAGAACAAACAAATATTTGCAATACTAGATTTGCTTCTTGTCACCCTCTCATTAATCACCAATAATGGTTTCAACTGGATGATTCTTGTGTATTCTTGTAGTTGGATGGAGTCACCAGCAATTGTTACATTAAGATTGGAGACATTCAGTTCTTTATGGTCAGAGGCACATTCATCTGTGTTGATACATATATGTACCTAGATCCTGATCTTAATGTAATATGTCTTGAATGTCTTGGACTTATGTAATATTGGGTACTTAATGAAATGAGAATATTTGTTTGTGATTTGTCTTGTTTAATATTTCATTAATGAGTTGTTTAACGCATATTGACTTGATTATATAGGTTTGTGGTTGATTGAATTAATATAAATAACATTATGATATTTAATACATTCAAACTTAACAACATGAAGTTATCATGCGAATGGCCCATGCTAATGGAGCGTACGCTTGAACAACTTCATGCGAATGACTCAGTCGCACGATTGAACCAGGAGACTGGATCAGTCGTATGATTGTCACATAAGATTAGCTCAGTCGCATGACTGAACACTCAGTCGGGTGAATGGACCAACCGTATAACTCAATCGCATGACTGAACCATATTAATGGTTCAGTCGCCCGAATAAGCAACCCTAACCTATAAATACCACTTAATTCGTGGAAAAACATAAGCATCGAATACACTTCGACTCCAGACGTACCCTAGCCGTCCAGAAGCCTCTAAGTTCGTACTCCAAGTTCATAGATAGCTGTAGATCGATTCCTAATCTATTCTTGGCGTTAGATTTAATATACAATGTTTCTACGTGCGTTCTCACTGATTGGATCACCAATCAAATAGGATTCCGCACTATGGCTTGGTTTACACGTTAATCAGTTGGTATTTCGTTCAAATACCAGATCCTAACAAGTGGTATCAGAGCCTTGGCTCTTGATTATGTGTTGATTCAATAGTTTTGATACAAAATTTGTGTTTTTTCATCAAAAAACACAATCTTTTTGTGTCTAATGGAGTCTTAGACGTTTCCTGACCTTAAAGTTTAGTTTTTCCGGCATACGGCGATTAGGGTTTGTGAAAATTCGAGTTTTTACGGCCAAAACACGTTTAACCTACGAATTATCAAACTTCAGCAAGTTCAGTCGCATGATTGGCTCAATCGCACGACTGAGTTCATTCGCATTCTCCAACCGCACGATTGGACTCATTCGTACCCTCATTCGTACGAATGAGAACCTTATTCGGACTGTTCAACCGCATTAGTTCATTCGGACGACTGACTCATTTGCGTTTGTTTAGTCGCACGATTGAACTAATTGCCTAGTTCAATCGCCCGAATAAGCCCAATCGTATACCTTCATTAGCATACATTAGCAGTTTGTTAAATAGTAAAGTTAAGTGAAATGGAGGACCAATTTTCAGCATACACAGCAATTAGAGATACACGTATTCAAAATCTACTGCTGTTGGAGAACGAAGTGGGAATTCACAATAAACCCCAGAAGCTTATCACGTTAGACGACTACCCACAATGGAAGCAACGTTTTGAAATCTACTTAAATGAAGTAGATACAAATTTGTGGGAGGCAATAGAGTCGGGGTACAACATGCCAGTAGGAGCTGACGGAGTCAAACTTACACTAAGTGGCATGTCGGATGCACATAAAGTAAAACACAACGCTGAGAAGAAAGTCTACGCTTTGCTCACTCAGTCTATTCCGAAGGACATCTTTCATCAGTATTCGGAGTATACTCAAGCAAAGAAATTATGGGATGCGTTGGAGAAGAGGTATGACGAAAATGCCTCACTCAAGGCCATTAAGGCAAAAGCTTTGAAGAAGGAGTTCAACAACTTCTCTTCAATGGGAAAGGAAGGTCTGGATGATGTGATCGACAGATTCTACTACTTGATGCGTGAGATGCACACTCATGGAGTAACTACGTCGATAGAGGATAAGGTATCCAACTTTGCTGATTGACTACTAGAGAAATGGGCTTCTTTCATTTCTAATCTCAGATAGAATGGGATGCTCTCGAAGTTAGATATAAATGACTTCATTCTGAAACTGAGAGAAGAGGAGCTTAGGATGAAGTACAGAGCTCAAAAGGTTAACTATGACCAGAATCCTACACTCTACAATGCAACTCCTCAGGCCAACACATCTGGAGCACCACTGCAGACTGCCTTCGTCTCAAGCATAGCAATTCCAACACAACCATCAACTTCAGGGTCCGTACGTCAGGGTCGTCTGGCACCTAGTATATTATACCTGAAGCTAATGCAGCAAAACTGAAAACCGATAACTTCGGTAATGTGACTGTTGAGGTGGCCAAAGAACACATGGACCTCTTAGCTGCTGTAGTCCACTCCTATGATAGACTAGTTGCTAGAAAGATAGGAAATTGTCACCTGGCAGAGGAGGATTATGAACAGGTGGACGAAATGGAGTTGGAACGAATGGACATAATGTGGGCTTTGGCAAGTGCTGTCCAACGAGCTAAAAAGTTTGTCAAAAAGACCGGACAAAACTTGGTTGCTACCAAAGATACAACCTTTGGCTTCGACAAGTCAGAGGTAACTTGTTTCAACTGTGGTGAGAAGGGACATTTCAAGCGGGAGTGTGTGAAGCCAAAGAAGACTGGGAATGGCAATCCCTTCTCATCCTTTAATTGTCAGGACAAGGCCACATCTAGTAGTTCTACTTCATCAAGCAAGGACCCCAAAGCCTTGACTGCTAATGAGGATGAAGGACAGGACTAGAGCTTCTGGTTCGTCTCACCGGGAGAGTCCAACATAGCTAGTGTGGAGGACATTGATGATGATTCTGCCAGTGAGGGAGATATAGCAGTATAGCTTGCGATGTCAAATTCTAAAGACACTACACATGTTGTCAACCACCTGCCTGAAGAAGAAAAATCTGCATCAACGTCAAAATCACCAGAACCAAAGACAACAGATTCTACGCTCATGGCTGATTCCTCTTCAACATCTCAGGTAGGTACTACTGACCAGTTGTTTAATAATCATGCTTGTTTAGATTGCAATAAATTTAGAGAAAGTATAGATTTGAAATTTGCTAGGTTATTAGATCATAATGATAGCTTAGTAAAGGACCTGGAACTGTGCACTGAGGCAAATAGAGTATTAAAACAAAACGAGCACAGTTACACGGAAAAGATAGACCTATTGAATAAACAGCTTAGGGAAACAGAGGTAGTTGCCTTTAACCAAGCAAATGACATTAGGTACTATCTAAACTCCTTAAAGGACACTAAGAAGCAGAAAGTAGTTTTAGAAGTAGAAGTCAACTCCTTAAAACAAAAACTACACAGTTGGACAAGCTCATCTCATATTGTCCAACACTTAGTGAGAGAGAGAAACAATGGGGAGGGATTGGGATACAAAGTGGTTCCACCGCCACCTAAGACCTTGATGAACACCAAAAGTAAACCGATTAACAATAACCCAATCAAGGATCACGTGGTGTCCACTCCTCTTGTTAGTGATCCTGATTCCGTATGTAAATCCAATGAATCTGATACTAAACAAAAGGAGGCCACTTCAAAGGCAAAAGGAAAGATGCCTTGTGTTAATCTAGAAATTGAGTTTGAAAAGGTTAATTTAAAGTCGGGGTCTAACAAAGTAAAATCAGAACCCAAAAAGAGTATAAAACCTAATCAATCATGAGCATCATGTCAAAGTCTAGGTAAACAAGAAATAAAAGATGTAAAACCAGGTAAAGCAATTAAGTTTGTAAAACCCGATCATACATCTAACAAAGAAGTGTCTCAATCTAAACAAAATAAGGTCGACTGTGTGACATCTACATCTCCAACAAAACATATACACCGTAAAGTTGAAAGCAGATCCTGCTATAATTGTGGAGAGTATGGTCACATAGCGTCTCATTGTCCTTATTATCAAACATCGAGGAGGAAAGTTGAACTCTCTGCATCTACACCTAGCTCTTTTAAGAGGAACTCAGTGACGCCTCCAAAAGGACAGTGAACCCAAAGTTCAACCCATCAACCAATCGTCTATTTATCACAAACAGGCCTTACACAAAGCTGGCCTATGGAAAGAAAAATCTGCCTCAGTGTCTGAAAATGAGAACAAACAGAAATCTGGGCTTCCCTCAACCTCGAATGGTCAATGGGTTGAGTTTATGATGTGTGAAGCCTTGGGGAAACCCAAGCCGGTGAAGGCTTGGATTCCTAACATGAACTAATGTTTTTATTGAATGTGCAGGGTGTTCGCTATAGTGCTGAGACTAACACGTGGATTGTAGATAGCGGAGCATCCAGGCACATGACAAGGAATAGAGCTCTCTTATCAAATGTCAGACAAATCAAAGGAGGACATATTTCATTTGCTAGAAATAAAGGCGGGTACATCACAGCCCAAGGGGAAGTGGGAAATGAGAAAGTTAAGTTTGATAAGGTAAACTACGTCCAATAATTACAAAATAACTTACTTTCAGTTTCTTAAATATGTGATAAAGGATTCAAAGTAGTCTTTGACAACAAGAAGTGCTATATTCTGAAGAAAGACTATGTGATCCCGGAGGACCAAATCCTAATGTCAACTTCAAGATATAATGATCATTATATTTTGGATCTCTCAAAGGCCTCCATAACGGATCGTGAAGTCCAATGCTTCTTGTCCAAAGCTACAGAGAAGGACTCCATCTCCTGGCATAGGAGAATGGGACATATAAATCCGAGAAAAATGAATCACTTAATCCAGAATGATCTTGTGAGAGGAGTAAATGTCCAAAACTTCCAACTCCCGGATTTCTGTGTTGCGTGCAAAAAGGGCAAACAGACGAAGAAGTCTCATAAGGAAAAGAAAGTTCATTCAATAGAAATTCCTCTTGAGCTCCTTCACATGGATCTGTTTGGTCCAGTCAGTACAAGAAGCATCACAGGCAACTTGTATTGCTATGTAGTTACTGATGACTACTCAAGATTCTCTTGGGTAATGTTCCTGAAATCCAAATCAGAAACATTTGACTCCTTCACGGAATTGGTAACTACACTGAATCCCTATACAAGCTGAAGGTACGACACGTGCGCTCAGACAATGGAACCGAGTTCAAGAATCAGTGGATGGAGGCCTATTGCAAGGAAAAGGGAATTGTGCATCAATTTATCTCTGCCTATACTCCTCAGATGAATGGGGTTGCTGAACGAAAGAATCGTAGCTTGATAGAGACGACACAGACTATGCTTGCAGACTCAAAACTGCTTATTCAATTCTGGAATGAAGTAGTGGCAAATGCTTGTTATACACTTAATCAAGTTCTGGTAGTCAAACGCCATGGAAAAACGTGCTACGACTTATTACAACTACGTAAACCTAACTTAGAGTATCTCGAGCCATTTGGCGCTCCGTGCACCCTGCTGAAGAAGACTCAGGAGGGAAAGTTCAGTGAGAAGGTTGATGAAGGGATCTTTCTAGGATACAACATACCGAACAAGAGAGTTTACAACAAATCAACGGGTCAAGTAGAGGTGTGGTGTAACGTTGATGTTCAGAGATACATCACACCACCTGCTTGAAAAGGGCCTGCTTACTTCTTCGACTATGATGGATTCTTCAAGTCCTTCAACATACCTCTTTCTGCTTCAGAAGACGAGTTAGCAAATAAAATGATGTATGATGTCTTGACCAACCATCTCAAGATTCAACACCATCCAGTTCACAAAGTCAATCATCTACCAACTCAGGGGGAGCACTTGATGTGAGTGACTCTTCTTTTGATGAAGAAAATATGGAAAATGATTAGAACAACCACGATGTACAGGTTCCGCCTACCACAAGTCCACAAGCATCTGATAGTGATGCTTCTGAGCCTTTGGAACCTCAAACTCCTATTGCCTCAGATCCAGAACCAACAGTTCACAATCTTGATCCTGAGGTAGTTGTTCCAATAACTCCTGGCTCACGTCTAAATGTCTATCATCCTTTGGATAATGTTATAGGAGATGTGAGATTAGGGGATCAGACTAGAATCAGTTGTACTCAGCTGATTATGTCTCAGTTTGAGCCAAAGCATGTTAGTGAAGCACTGAATGATGAGGCTTGGGTGAGTGCCATGCAAGAAGAACTTCTTCAGTTTAAGAAGTTGGGTGTATGGAATCTAGTGGATAGACCTAAAGGTGCTAAGGTCATTGGCACCAATGGTCTTGAAATGCAAGAAAGACGATCAGGGAGTGATCATCAGAAACAAGGCTTGGCTTGTTGTTCAGGGTTTCCGACAAGTTGAGGGTATTGACTACAATGAAGTGTTTGCACCCATGGCAAGGATGGAAGCCATCCGCATCTTCCTTGCCTATGCATCTTATATGAAAATCAACGTTTATCAACTAGATATGAAGAGTGCGTTCCTTCATGGTGAGATCAGAGAGCCAGTGTACGTGAGTCAACCCGAGGGATTTGAGGATCCATATCATCGGGATAGAGTTTACAAACTCGACAAGGCGCTATACGGGCTTCACCAAGCTCCAAGGGCCTGGTATGAGAAACTCTCGACTCATTTTGTGAAACACGGTTTTCGCAGGGGAGTCATTGACTGTACATTGTTTATCAAAGAAAAAGATGGAGACTTACTGCTGGTACAAATCTATGTCGATGATATAATTTTTGGTTCCAAGAACGAAGAATTATGTAAAGAGTTTGAAGCAGTAATGAAGGCGGAATTTGAGATGAGTGCAGTGGGAGAAATGAAATTCTTTCTCGGTTTACAGGTGGATCAGACACCCAATGGTATTTTCCTACATCAGACCAAGTATGTAGGTGATATTCTCAGTCGGTTTGACATGGAGAATGCTTCTCTAGCTAGAACTCCACTTGCTACAAACCATGATGTAGCACCCGATGAGAATGGGGATCTGGTAGATGCCACTATGTATCGAGGGATGATTGGATGTCTCATGTATCTCACTGCCTCTCGACCTGATATCATGTATGCTACGTGTCTATGTTCACGATATCAGGCAAAGCCTAAAGTGAACCATCTGATTAGGGTCAATGGATTTTTCGTTATCTGAAGGGTACACCCACACTTGGATTGTGGTATCCTTATGATGATGACTTTGAGCTTACAGCATATAGCGACTCGGATTACGGCGGCTGCAAGATGAACTACAAGTCTACATCAGCAGGGTGTCAGTTCTTTGGGAGAAGATTAGTAACCTGGCAGTGTAAGAAGCAGACCTCGGTTGCATTGTCAACCTATGAAGCCGAATACGTTGCTACTACAAGCTGCTGTTCTGAAATCATATGGATTCAATAGCAAATGCGGGATTACGGTTTGAATTTCTCTTTTACTCCTATCTTTGTTGATAACTCTGCTGCAATTGCAGTCACTAATAACCCGGTCCAACATCCTAAGACCAAACACATCAGAATTAAATATCACTTTATACGTGATTGCTTTGAAAAGAACTTAATTGATGTGGTAAAAATAAATACTATTTTTCAAAACGCTGACCTCTATACAAAGGCATTTGACAAACCACATTTTTTATATTTGTTAGAGGTCAACGGAGTTAAAAAGAAAAGTGAGGTCATTCCTGAAGATGACCATGTATAGTCCGATGCGTCATGTCTAGTTCCTTTTATTTTTTCAAATTTTTTTAGTTTTATTTTCTTTTATTTTATTCTATTTGCTTAATTTTAAGTAGTTTAATTACAATTGGTTTATTTCCTTGCCTATTAAAATCCTAAAACGCTAATCCGTGACGGTTTTATAATTTTAGGGGGAGAATATGTTTAGGCAGTAATATACAAAAAAAAAACAAGGGAGAAGGAGAGGCAAGCTGATAAAATAAGATCATATATGTGATACTGATTCAATCTTTGGAATATGATAGTACACAGGAACAAACCATTTGGGACTTTAAAAATCAAAATTGAAAAAGATGCAAAGCTCAAGCATAAGTTTGTGTAGTTTGAGCAATATAAAAGGAAATATGATAGATAAGCTAGCTACTACTAAGGTAACACAAAGAAAGTAGACCTAGAGGTTGCTAGACCACAGATGATATGTTGGTAGATTCAACACAATAGATGACTAGACCTTTTAGGTGATCTCAAGATTAAACTAAAATGTTTGACTAGCTGTGGGTAACACCTTATCCCTGGTTAACACAATCAACAAGATTCCAATAAGGGGTGACGAGCAAAATAACACCACGAATGTGTGCGTATGACCAAAGCATGAGCAAAAGCACATAAAAAATGCAAATACAATCAAACAAGAAGATAGGTTATGTGCCTCTCTGTTGTGCGGTGGCACTAACCTGAGGATAAGCATAACCTATATATTCTAGAATTCATCGTTGTTTGCCGCCTCTCTGCTGTGCGGTGGCACTGACATGAGGCTTGGCTTCTCTTTGAAAGTTCTATGAATAGTTTCTTCTTGAAATACTACCCTGAGACTGCTCAAAAATCTCCTGAGGAATGTTGATTACCATATAAGTGTGGGATCCATAAATGCTTGTTGAAATAAACAAACCTTAAACTATCACCAATCTGTGTTGAAAGTTTGTGTATGGATTTAAGAGGACAAGTATACTGACAATCATTGTGGCTATAATTCTTGAAAGTTCAAATCAGTGTGGGGACCTAAGAGTACTAGTATGATTTCCCAAATTTGCAAAATGACTCCAGATGAAAAACAAGAATAGAGCATCAAAGTTTTTAAATAATGTGTCTCGACTGATTTAAGTATCCTGTATGATTCCAAATTGATTTGGTCCATGTATGGTTTAAATGATTGAAGCAGCTCTCTTTGAAAAATTATGTTAACCCTCACAAAAACACAAAACATGTATTAGATATAAGTTTAAGTGTTATTTCTTTTATTTTTGCTTCAATTTTTTAAATTTCAGAGTGTCTAATATCGGACTATGTCATGGAAGTTGATAAGGAGCCTTATCATCTAAAAGGTCACGTCTGAGGTGACCACCCATGTTTTCAAATAAAATAGGTCACGTCTGAGGTGACAAAATGTTTTAAAAAGATCACGTCTGAGGTGATCAAAGGTTTTTCAAGATAAAATGATCATGTCTGAGATGATCAAATGCTGATAACGTTTATTCATAAGTTAAAATAGAGAAAAAGTGAAATGGTCATAAAGTCAAATTCATGAGTCTGACCTATTCGCACGAATGGACCATGAGTATGGACCAATCATACGAATGGACCATACTCATGCATTAAACAACCGAACGGACATGAGTATGAACCATTCACCCGAATGGCTTATCAGAATGATCTATTCGATCGAATAAGAGTATGCGAATGAGTCAGTCGCCCGACTGAACTCCAGTTGGCCGACTAAATGTGAGCGACTGAGGCAATTGCACGACTGAGGTCCTTTCGCCCGAATGAACAGAGAGAATGGGTCCAGTGGGCCGATTGAACTTAGATTCAGTATAGATAGGGCCCAGTCGATCGCATTCAACTCATCACCCCTTAATCTCCCTTATTTCGCATAGCCTACCGTTACTCTGCCAAATTTTCATCAGACCAAGATTTCATACTTCCATTGACTTTCTGATGATTTTGTGTGATTATATAGGTATAATACGATGATATCTCATAGAAATAAGGAGAAATGGTGCCCTAATTTGTGATGTTCGAATGAAACAAGAACCGAACCACTAAATGCACTAATGACCTACTAAAACTAAGTAAAATGTTAAAACTAATGTTACTAGGCCTTTAGTTAAGAGATTGCAAGTCTAAAGAACCAATGCACAACGTTTAATTTCATGAACTGGTCAAGATTCGAACCTCACCGAATAGTGGGTCATGCAACTGGTCGTCTGGATGAACTCCAATCGCACGATTGAGCTGGCCGAATAGCTCAATCGGCCGAATGTATCATACGAATGAGCTCAGTCAGCCGACTGAACCAATCGCAGGCTTAGCAAGCCAATTGAACTCAGTCGCCTGTTCATTCACCCGAATGAGTCCAGTCGCATGATAGGACAACCGACTGTACATAGTCGCATGGTTCATTCGCATGAATGAACCAAAATAGATTCTATCAAGTTAGTTAGAACTGATTTGTGTCATGTGAATACCTAATGTTTATGTCTCTTGTGTTACAGATCTATGGCTGATAGATGGTCTATCAACCCCAAGCACAACATATGTGCTCATTTAGACCACACAACTCGAAATGGGGCCGAGTTTGCAGGGATCATCGCCTTTCTTCAGCGATCCAGGATCCATAAGTCCATTTCTACTCCATGCACTCCCTACAGGTCTATACAACAGGCCTTCTGGGAGAATGCATCTGTTGATCGATCACGTGAGCCGTACAGCATACGGAGTTCTATCTGTGGCATGGATATAAAGATTACTGCTGCAGACATTCAGAGGGTACTTGAGTTGGGAGACGATACTGATCACCCCACCAGACTTCACCCACTGACGGTGAGAGGGTGTTTCATGAGGATTAGTACTCTGGGGACATAAAATTAGTGTGCTCAACAAGAGTAACCTGTGCCCCCAGTATAAGTACTTGGCACATGTCATCCTAAAGTGCATAGCTTCACGAAGGGGTGGGTTTGACGACCTCTCAGACCAGATACAAAATGCCTACGTGGCACTGGTGCTGAACTACCCCTTCAGCTTTTCGAGCATGATCTGCTCTTACCTTATAGAGAACTTGGACACAAAGGGAAAAGAGGGTTTTTGCATGTACCCTAGGTTCTTACAGATGATTTTTGACAAGAAGCTACCCTCGCTTCCAAAGGAGAGCCACGACGCTGTGGCTTTAGAGATTATGGATGATACGACATTGGGTCGTTGAGAATTTGGGGAAAGGAGTCAAGCCCCCGGTAAAGAGACTTATAGGCCATCTGGCCAGGAGAACTACGTGGCGCCATGCAGTGTAAGTGGCTTCACGTAGACAGTGACTCAGATGATGAGCAGTTACAGCTCCCGGAGAACGACTCCGACGACGATGACAGCGGTGATGCTGGAGATACAGGGCCCACTCAACCAAGGGCCCCCACTGCTGATATAGCATCTCCGGCATCAGCCCATGATGGAGCAGAGACTGCTAGATTTCACCAGGATTTCATACCGGGTGAGGAGCCTTTGACTCGGAATGTAGGCAGTAAAGTTGTTGCCATAGAACGAGGGCTCCGAGTGGTTGGTGAACGCCCTGGCAGATCGGGAGAGGCTGACACTGATCCTACATTTGCTCCCGATCAGCCAAGCTGTGTTCTAGAGGGAGCATCCTCCTCGACAAGATCGAGGAAGAAAAGGATGGCTCAGCCCCACGGCATGAAGAAGAAGAAGAGACGACTCACCTTCATCACCACCACCACCACTACACCTACCACCAACACTCCACCTATCACCACAGCTACCACCACAGCTACCACCACTTCTACCACGCCCTCTACCACCATTACCTTACCACCCACCATTACTACCACACCTCCACTACTACCACCATACCTCCACCAGTTATACCTATACCACCCCCAATCTTCACCACTGCCACCACCACCACCACTAGCCACCATGCCGGTCCTTCATCATACCCTTCATATACATCAGGATCACCTCTACCTCCTAGTGGGGTAGAGGAACAACTCTCGGCACTCAACCGTATGATGCTAAGGCTGTTGGCTGCAGATGAAGAGAAGACTGCTCAGTTATGTCAGCTAGCAGACCTTACAACTGCCCAAGCTCTACAGATATCTCAGTAGGCCCAGCTGATGGATGCTCAGCGTGCAGAGATGTCCCAACTCCGAGAGCAGCATGTTCAATCAGCAAAAAGGATTGAGGGTTGGAGACCACCAACAAGACCATCATGCTACGTCTCAAGGGATCCAAGGAAGTCCCTAAAGATCAAGGAAGGGGATGGGGATGATAGTGATGATGATAGTGATGACGAGATGATGATGGTGATGATGATACTGATGTTGGTGGTGATGCTGGAGACGATGAGGTTGATGATGATGAAGACGACACACCTGCTACGGGTGCCACACCTACTAGTGAAAGGAGGACGAAGAGAGCACAAGATGAAGTGCCTACACATCTGCCCTGGCAGCAGAAAGCATATGATTCAGGATAAGAGTAATGTTTAGTTATTTATGTTATTAAAATCATATGTATTTGAATCATGTATCAACTTAATATAATGACTGTTTATATTTAATGTAAATGTTTCTGTCTTGATTATTAACTAATGATTGCTGTGTTGAATGTCTAACTCAAGCAGATCCAAACTTTCAAAGAAATGAATATGATATTGCTCCCGTCCAATAGGTCAAGACTCAACTCACGTTGATTCTTGATCTGCAAGGTATTGTCAGGAGATCGGTAATGTATACTCCTGAAGAAGGAGAAATCATTCACAATATTGTAAGTAGATTAATTCTAACATATTATACATAATAGTAGGTGATTTGAAGTTAAGAACCAAGTAATTAGCCTTCATGTTCCATTCGTAATTTCTAATTTACTAATAATATCGTTCACCAATTTATTGTACCAGTTATAAATCTTCAAGATTCATGAATGGTATGGAGGCTTCAACATACCCACACTACATACTCAGCATAGCACAAACAATTCCACAAAACTATTTTATAATAGAATTATATCTCAATTAGTGTAGGGTGGATTTGAAAGAATCATATAATGTGGTTGAACTAGTTTGCTATAAGAATATGAATCTGAAACTTGTTGATGTGTTCATGTTTTGGTGCTATGCGAGTCCAATATAGTAAAGTTTTACAATCAAACCCCAACTCAAGTTTATATAAAAAGACTCAATTTCATTAAAGTGATCAGAAGCGTATACCACCACAAGGCACGTCGTATGAATGAATAGTTATCCCATGGCTTAAAGATCATTAGTAACCATTCCAAAGACGCTTAGTCTCCAGAACAAACGGAACAAATTAGGACCATATAACAGGGCAAATCGGTACCTTGTTTCTGCACTGAGCGGTTAGATTTCACTGACGAGCAAATAGCCGAAATGTTCAAGCTGAATGCTGAAGAGATTGTGAAAGACGCTCCGACAGTGCAGGTAGAAAGTGACGATGAGCTTCAGGATGTCGATGAGATCGAGATAGAAGATGTCACTACACAACATTATCCAGAGTACACTGACAACGAGGAAATGTCATTCCTAATCTGGGAGACACTCTTGTCAGTGACACTTTTGAGACTTTGGATAAATGGAGCAAGAGTCAGAAAAGATAAAGAGAAGGCCCAAGCCTCAAATGCCGAAGTCAACATCAAAAAGGCTGAATGGGCAGCGTGTTTTGAAGAGATAAGAGCCCAACGCAACGCTACAACTTCAACTTCCTACACCAAGCTGTATAAGTCAAGAACATCAAAAGGTGGCAGCAAGATCTTAGCGTGGGTACATTTTGAAGACCTCAACGTTTACACTGTTAAACGTGAGAAGGGAATTGAGTACTTCAGATTCCCACATGATCTGAAGACTCTTCCAGGTTTTGAGCTTAACCAGTTAGCAAAGTTAAAATTGCTATACGCTGACCCTCGTAAGATGTCAGGCTGGTTTGAAGCAGCTCTAAAGAGGGAGTACCACACCAGATGGGTCAACTTCAAACCTCAACAACCAACGAGGTACATCAGACGATCTGAGGTTGACGCCATAACTGGCAAACCAAAAGTAGTGTTGAAGTGGAGTCCACCACGTACAATGTCAAAGATCCCACTACGTGAGATGCCACAGGACTTCACTCCACACTTCAAATGGTGGTACTACGATTGAAGAATGGGAGAGGCCATGATAGTCTTGAATAGAAATGGTACAATGGAAACCATTAGGGTGTTTGACCCAATGTGGCTCACCAACTTGTCAGCAAAAGATGTTTATACTTTATACAAGTGGCCACTGTTCTATGACTCACAAGATATTGTACAAGCTTTACAATTCCAGAAGGTGATACGACTCTGTTTTGCTTTCGAGTTAAATACAGGAGTCACTAGAGAATCTAAGTATAAGAAGTTTAAGGAAATTATGAAAGATGTTAGAAAATAGATAGATCTAGGTCCAAGGGGGAGTTTGTTGATACATATATGTACCTAGATCCTAATCTCAATGTAATATATCTTGAATGTCTTGCACTTATGTAATATTGGGTACTTAATGAAATGAGAATATTTGTTTGTGATTTGTCTTGTTTAATATTTCATTAATGAGTTGTTTAACGCATATTGACTTGATTATATAGGTTTGTGGTTGACTAATTTTATATAAATAACATTATGATATTTAATACATTCAAACTTAACAACATGAAGTTATCATGCGAATGGCCCATGCTAATGGACCATACGCATGAACAACTTCATGCAAATGACTTAGTCACATGACTGAACCAGGAGACTGGATCAGTCGTACAATTGTCACATAAGATTGGCTCAGTTGCACGACTGAACACTCAGTCGGGCGAATGGACCAATCGTATAACTCAATCGCACGACTGAACCATATTAATGGTTTAGTCGCCCAAATGAGCAACCCTAACCTATAAATACCATTTAATTCTTGGAAAAACGTAAGCATTGAATACACTTCGACTCCAGACGTACCCTAGCCGTCCAGAAGCCTCTAAGTTCGTACTCCAAGTTCATAGAACGCTATAGATCAATTCCTAATCGATTCTTGATATTAGATTCAATATACAATTGTTTCTACGTGCGTTCTCACTGATTGGATCGCCAATAAAATATGATTCCGCACTCTTTGGCTTGGTTTACACATTAATCAGTTGGTATTTCGTTCAAATACCAGATCCTAACAATCTGGTACTGTTGTTGAATTATGAAGATTGTCAAACTCTGTTTCAGTTCCTGCTACAGCTTCAGCAACATTGTGATTGCTTACATCATTTGATGTCCTTTGTGTTTCAACTAGAGGAATAGCTTGTTTTTGATTTCTGATCTCATTTGACAAATCATCTGAGTGAGATGGTACCAGGCTTGGACCTCCTTCAGAAGAAACACTAAGGTTTTGTGAAGGTTGTCTGATGGGATCAGCTTGAAGAGGAACATCTTCATTCATGCATTCATCAAATGTAGGAGGAATCAATGGAAAATTATCTCTTCTTTCTACAGCTGACGAAGTATCACTTGAATGTATATTTCCTGCATCAGACAAGTGAAATTGATCAAATGATTTTGTAAACATGTCAATATCAAAAAACCAGTCGGGACCATTTGTATATTTGGGAAACGAATGTTCCTTGAATGAACATTTGTTGATTCATAATAATGTTAAATCTAGGATTAAACACTCTGGAAGCCTTTGAAACAGAAGAATAACCTACAAAGAATCCTTCATTAGACTTGGATGAAAACTTTCCCAGATAGTCTTGGGTGTTTAATATTGAGACAAGACTACCAAATGATTTAAGAAATCCAATGAATGGTTTTCTATGAAAGAGCAGTTCATAAGGAGTCATGTTGTTTTCTTTGACAACTAGAGTTTGATTTTGTACAAAGCACGATGTATTAACCGCCTCTTCCCAGAAGGTGATTGGTAGTTTAGCATCGGCTAGCATCGTTCTTGCTGCTTCAATCAGTGTTCTATTTCTCCTTTCAGCTACCCTATTTTGTTGAGGAGTTCTAGCTGCACTGAATTGATGAGCAATGCCTTTGGTTGCACAAAAAGAACTCATACTTTCATCTTTGAACATTTCACAAATGTCACAATACATTTGTTTGTTTCTTGAATCAGATTTTGCCTTGTGTGACTCAGCTGATATTTTTTTTGCTGAATCACTTTCTTTTCTTTAGGGGATGAATCAGAATCAGCTATTTTTGTAGTTTGCTTCACAACACTACCTTTGTTTAATTTTCTGGGTTATTTCTGTTTCTTAAACCCATTTCTCACCTCTTTCTCAAACTGGTCAACATGTTCCTTGTTGTAGATATCAAACCAACTCCCTGCCTTAATCTTGAAGACTGAGGGTCTGATAATGTTTATATGTTGAACTCAGTGATCATGTTTGTTTCTTTTGCAGTGTAACCTTTTCTGATTTGCTTGAATTTTTTGGAGATAAGATCACATTATCAGAACTGCTCTCAGCAATGGGTTTCACTGACTTCACATATTTCTTTTTACCTTGTAAAAACAGAGGGTATGAATTTTATAAAAGGGACAATTGCTTTTATAGGGCTTGAGGGTTTCATGACACTCACTGTCTTGTCTGAACACTCTTTGATTTTGATTGGGTGACCTAACTTGATTTTATCCTTATTGGTTTCAATATAAACATCAGTTTGTTTTGAGGTTTGGTTACTTGTTTTACTATAGATTTAGGTTCCATAGTTTTAGTTTCAATTTCTTCAGTGAGTGAGACAAATTCAGGCATGACAGTGTAGTTGTCATTGTATGGTGGAGGACATGAATTATACCCAATCCCCGACATGTCCTTTGGATCCTTTTGAGAATCAAGCATCTCTTGCAGCTTGACTGACGACATTTGAAACTTTTCAAGTTTCACTTCAGTCAGTGAATGTTCAGCCTTAGATTGAGCTAACTTTTTAGTAAGGAGCTCATTCTCAGTTGCAAGAGTGTACTTTTCACCATGCAGTTTTTCTATGTCAGAGATAAGAGATTTGATTTTGATTTCAAAGCCTTTTATTTCTCTCTTCATCATCTCTGACTTTACCTTTTCTTCCTTAATTTTATCTGCCAATTTATGGTTATGTTGGGTTTTGTCACATGTAAAACAAGCTAGTTTAACCATTTAACTATAAAAAACGCAGTCAGAAAAAGGAGTTTAACATATGGTTTATAATCTGAAAATTTTACCATTTTAAACCACAAACAAAACCCAAGAATAAGGATCAAAATGTATGTGAAATAGTATGATATCAAAGACATAACAACCGTAGGTGTTCATAGAAACAACCTTTCTTGAACAAATGTTGTAGATGAAAAAGGTTGAAGAAGATGATGCTCTTGAGTGGATAGCCTTCAAAGGAGAAGACCTCAGCTTGTATACCCACAAGCCTTCAAACACCAAGCTTGTTAGGAGCACAACACCAAAGAACTCTCCTTATAGCTCCTCATGATCCGAAATTTTCAGCCTTTCTTTCTTTGCACAAATCTGAAATTTTTCAGCCACCTTTTGAGAGATTCTTGCTTGAGTTGGATAGAGAGAAGTGACTGGAAAGGATTTGAGAAAGATAATCTCAGTTGATGTGAATCAATAAGGACCGAATATAGTGATTGAGTCAAAGATTGAGAGGCGGAATCAGACAATCAATGAACATTGAATACACATGATACTCATAAATATGTTTGTATATATTGAATACTTTGATGATTGATTACAAGAACATTCAATGCGAACAGGACATTCTAGGAACCAAGAATCAAATCAAATTACAGACAAAAGTTGCCCCATGTATGAGTATACTATTCTTTTATAGGCAGACACGTTGCCATTACAAAAGACTAAACTACCCTTACCAAGCTAGTTTAAGTCTTCATCAGCATTGGCTGTTGATCATCCGCATTGACAAATGCGGATGAGTTGACTTCATCAGTATTTCTTCAACCGCATTGAAGTTTGGTCATCCGCATTGTATATGCGGATGAACAAAACCTTGTCCGCATTTCTTTGGTAATCCGCATTGGTCAATGCGGATGAACAAATGTATATCCGCATTTGTTAACTTGTCATCCGCATTGACAAATGCGGATGACCAACACTTGTATTTTTCTTCTTATTCAGCAGATACTTGTCTTGATCCGCATTTGTTCTTGGACATGAGGATTCCAGCAGAGCAACCATCCACCACTTGAACTGGCATGTATGATCCTTTCAGGGTCCAACATACTCCCCCTAAGGATTATACAGCCTATGTACTTCAAGGATTAGAGGGTGGATTGGGTTGAGAAGATTCTGCTGGTTCTAGTGCTGTTGATGAAGGATCAGTGAATGAAGGGTCCAAGATTGCTTTGATCATGTTTGAGAACTCTTGCATCAGTCAATCTTCCCTGTTGAGCACATGTATCTTTATTTGACTCATATCATGAATAGCATTGATTGGCATCTTCCTTAGTGAGATGGGCTCCCAATTGATACAGTAGACAATCCATTTCTATGAATAAGGAGAGCACCATCCACATCAACTTCTAGTTTAACAATGTTGCCAAACTGCAATGGAGTCCTTTTCTTTTTCCTATCTCCTTCTTTTTTTGATTCTGTCATAAGCCAACTTCAGAAGTTTGATGCATTTGAGGAAGAAGTACATGTCAGTTTCCCCAAGTCTGTTTCTTATTTCTCTAAAGTGCCTTGTATAGATGTAGTGGATATATGATTCATCTAGCAATCTTACCTCATATCCACTAAACAATCTTATTTCAGCCTTCTTTTCCTCCCCATTTTCTTTTCAATCACTAATTCATAATATTTCTCATCATAATACACATTGGATATAGGCAGTGAGGAATGTGTACCAGCAATACTTTTTCTTTTTAGTGATTCTGTGGTTTGACTTTAAGTTCAGGAAAGATCACCTCTTCTGCTGATTTCTTTTCCTTCTTGTCAAGAGGGTTTACAAAAGATCTGTCTTTTCTCATGCAAATGGTTTTAGTGAATTGAAGTTGTTGGTTCTTTTGAACATTCTCAAAATATCTTCAAACTCATAACCTCTGAACATAGCTGTATGATTATCAATTCCAATAAGCTAGTTCTTTTAATTCATGGATCTCCAGGGCACTTACTAGGGCTGAGTATTCAGTGAAAAATTGAACAAGCCCTGAGATCCTTTTCACCATAAACATGTTCCATGAACTATCATACTTCCAGGCGATTATTTTCTGATCAACTTTGCCTTTTGGAGTGGAGACCTCTTATTAGCTCTGATGTGGTTACCCTTCTTGTAAAGTAACTTGAGATGGTTCAGCAAACCATTCAGGGTATTTATGCAGAATAGGTGCCAGATAGTCTTGATCTTTTGAGTGAGTTGCATGTCTTGAGAAGATACTCTTATTCTGGGCTCTTGACTGACAAACTCCTCCTCCATCTTTTTCATTCTTTCCTTCTTCTCATTGATTACTCTAAGTATAGCATTCCTGAGAGAGTTTGTCTTCATATTAGCAAGTTTTCTCCTTGTAAATCCTTAGGAAGACAATATTCTTTCATCTCCTTATCAGACTTGCTATATGGATCATGAAGGGTAGTTGTGAAGTTTCAGCAGTTTGGATTTCAGGACAGACTTTGTCTTTGAAGGTTTGGGGACAAGGATTTCTCATACTCTGCTTCAACCATAGGGTCAAGCAGCTTTTTACTTTTTCTTCTTCTGCTATCATACCCTCATAAGTTAGCTTGAATACCTCATCAGGATCATAGCCGTGGTCAATAAGAAATAAAGCTTTTGACATCAAATCATCAGTTTTGGCTTTCTCAATCATATCATGCACATTTGATTTTTCTTTGACAGGGCTATCTTTGACATTTGATCCTCATGAGTATATTCTTCTTCAATTTTCCCTCTTCCAGATCAATATAATCAGTCATTGCTTTCACTTGAGCTTCAGCCTTTTCATGCTCTTCAAGAAATTCAGCAATGGCTGCAAGACTGCGGGGATCATCCTTTTTAGTCTTTTTGATTGGTTCTTCTTCCACCATAGGTCTTTTACCCTTAGCCTTTTCAGCAAGATACTTTCTTTTTCGGTGTAGGTTTGAATTGGAGTAGAAGAAGAGGTTTCTGGAATTTTAGTTTCATCAGGCACTCTTTCAGCCTCTTTGATTGTTTCATCCTTTTCATTATTATCTTTGATCCTCACAGATTTTTCTGATTATTCTTTCTGATCATGAGACAGTGATACAACAGGTACAATTTGTAAACTCAATTCCTTCTCTAACGGAACATGATATTGAGGAATTTCAACTATAGTCTCAGATGAGCTTGTTTGATCATTTATGAAGTCCCAGATTTTGTCATCAATAATAAAGTCTTCTGATGAAAACATGTCAAGTGCCTTGATCATGTCATTGAATTCAGCCTCTTCTTTAGTACTGGGAGCTTCTGCTTCACCTAAGTAAATCACTAACTCCATGTTGGATCCTTCTTATCTAGATCCCATGTTTTCTTCTTCTTGATCAGCAGTACAAGTTTGCTCATTCACTCTCTCAGACTCTCTCCTTAGTTCAAGGATTAATTCAAGTTCAGCTATTCTTTGAATGAGAGCTTTATTCTGAGATTGTAGATTGCTGATTGTTTCATTCTGCTCCTCTATAATTTCTTCTTGTTCAGCCATGGCTACAGTCTGGATGGTTAAAGTGTCAACATGACCACTTATTTCATCCTTGGACAGTTGAAGAGCAGCCTTTAAATTCTCGATCTCACCATCCTTCTTCTTCTTTTCAGTCTCATACTTTTCTTTTAAGGTTTTCAATTCTGCATCTTTTTCATCTACTCCATCAATCTGTCTTGAATTATGTTAGCTCTTCTGTTGAGTATTTTCTCCAGTTCTTCAATTCTTTTCAACAGTTGAGAATCTCTCATCTTTTTTTTTCATCAGGTTTTAAGACATTTGATTCAGTACAGCTTTCTGAAGGAGTAGCTTCAGAAGTTGTTTTTCTTTTCTGATGATGATCCTTCTCATCTGAAGATGATTTGGATTTTCTTGAAGAACCAGTGGAGTCATCAAGGTTACAGGTTCTGTGTTTGGTGGTGATGATTGAATGGGAGATGTATGAGGTGGTTGAATTGGAGATAAGAAAGATGAGGTGATTGTTCAGATATATGTACTGGTGATTGGGGTGGTATATTTGAGGTGAAGGCTGAGGTATAGGTTGGTGTTGACGAGGTGGTAATTGTGTAGGAGTATGATGTAGTGATGGTTGAGGTGAGTGTTGTGGAGATGGTGAACAACAGGTTGTTCTAGTTCAATCTGTTGAATCATCCAAGGAAGAAGTGGTGAATGAGCTCCACTGTAGAAGTTCCTAGGATCCCTTTTCTTTATGTTTTGTATGATTTTGCATCATAGTGGGGAATATCAAGTACTGGTCCCTGATGACCACATTTGGGAATGCTTCATTGATTAGGCATTGGAGGAATCTTGGGTACATCAGAAATTTATATCTCCTTCCTTCTTGGACATTGGATGTCATGCCATTGAAAACATAGGCAGACATGTTGAAGGGTTGGTTGGTGCAGAGAGCACATATTGCTGATGATGTTGTGATGGGAATATCATTCCATCCTGTTTTCCTTTTGGACAAACAGTGCCGATACAAATGAATCAGAAATCTCCATTGTAATCTACCAAACCCTTGACTATCTGTTTAGCTTCAAATCCACCTTCATAACCAATTTCTGCAAAGAAAGAGGTTATGGTATCTTCTTCAAGTTCCAATGGTGCTTGACCATCATCACCAACCTCAAGCATCTTCTAACACTTTCTTCAGTAACAATTAGTGTATGCTCACTGTCAATTCTCCCCGTCAGTGATCTTATTCCATCATCCTCAACAACTTCAGCTGACTCCCAAAAGTTTCTGATGCAGCTTTCAAATATGGTGGGTCTTACTGTCATGGCATAAGCTACCCTTGTAGTAGAAATGAATCTGATCATGTCTCTCAATTCTTCTTCTTCTGGTACATCAGGGTTGAGAAAACAACTGACATTATGGAGCTTGCTCCATGAGAGATTTGCCATTATAATCTGCATTCAAGACATATGCATTAGAATCACTTTATTAATTAAACCAATGTTCATCACATTTTGACTTTCATAGGTCAAAATTAAAATCATATAAAACAGTACACTTGATTTTGACCTATTCAATTTTGTGATTCATGATTATGTTGTTTTGTTACTTGTAAATATGAGCACCAACATTACTTTCTTTAACATAGGATAATCAGATTCATAGTTTTTGATTTCATAATTGTTCTGATTTTAGTCTCAACGGTTCAAAGAGCACTTTAGCATTGAATACATGTTTGAAGCTTGAAGATACACTTAAGAATGAGTCGAAATCCTTCCATGTTAATGAATTTTTTTTGATTTAGTGTGAACATTCCTTAACCTAGGTCACTAACATCATCGTACAAATGAATGTTCGACATTTGTGATTATTCACCTTTTCTCAGAATCCTTTTGGTTAAGAATCAATGCCCACGGTTTTGTTGAATCGATTGGGAAACTAGGTTTAAAAGGTGAAGATGATGATGAACAGTATTTGGTGGCGCTCGTCTCACTATGAAGTCGCTCAAATTTGAAAGTATTAAATGACTCTGTTGGTTTTCTTTAAATAGTCAGATAATAGAATTCACAAATTTTTTTACAAGTTTTGATTTCAAATGCGGTCACTACTGTAGCAAATGCGGACGTGTAAATGTTGATAATTTTAGACATCCGCATTTGTGTACTGTAGCAAATGCGGTAGAACACATTTTTGACCGACTGTTCGCATTCATCCTTTCATCCGCATTTGTGTACTGTAGCAAATGCGGTAGAACAAACTTGATGAGAGCATTGAAACTTTGAAAAGTAATCATCATTTGTACACTGTAGCAAATGCGGAAGTGAAACACTTGTATTTGTACATCCGCATTTGTACACTGTATCAAATGCGGAAGAGTTAAACAAATGCGGGAGAGTAAACCTTATCCGCATTAACAAATGCGGCTGACACTTAGTAAAATTTTCATCCGCATTAACAAATGCGGTAGAATACTTTAGTTCCGCATAGGTTTAAACACTTCAAATTTTCTGAATTCTTGATGCACACCAATGCGGTAGAGTAAAATCATTGTCCGCATTAGGTTTAACTTTGAAATAAGTTGTTACTTGCATTGGTTATGTGTCTGGGTTACCTTCACCCTCATTAACCAATGCACTTACCTGCATTAACTTTTGAGTTTAATCAAAATTTAATGAATCTTGATTTTGATGAACTTGTTATGAAGATATGCTTATGAAGTATGTCTTGTGACATGGTTGACTATTGAAGTTGTCAATTCTTGCTTGGATTGACTTGTATATCAGGAGTGATACAAGTTTCCCATTGTTTGACTGATCTTGGGCTTGAGGGGTTTCCAAGAATCTGCATCTGCATAAGCTGAGATACTATGTATAACTTCTGCATTGACACAAACATTTTTCTCTTTGTTTTGATTTTAGGAAAGTAATTTAAGAATTGTAAGTATATATACTTGATCAAAAACTTTAAAGTATGGTTCTTGATCAAAAACTTTAAAGTACTCCCCCTAAAGTTTTGATCCATTTGTGGATGAAAACTTTAAGTATTAAAAAAGCTTTTTGAATGTACTTATAATTGATGAAGAGAAGTATATCTTTTTGTTGGGATCATATCAGTCTTGCATTACACAAGTGCATATTTTGTGATAAGATTGACATGTTTATGACATTATTGATTGAAGGTATGATTGTCCTCTTAAACTCATACCGGGTTGATATTTTGATGCTAGTGACATTTATCATGTTTAGATTGATTTAGATATTCAATATGTACCTCACACACCTTGCATGGAATGATCAACCATCCTTATGAATTGTATGGTAGAACTTTTTCACAACTTATGACCAGGTTACTTAGTTATGAGATCTTATTTTCACTGATCCACATTGGGATTCTTTTACTTTGATCCTTATCATGATGATCCACATTGGGATTCTTTTCACTTCACTTTGGAAGGTGATCCGTAAACGGATTCTTTTGTTCATTCCTTTGGAATGTATTGCTTTTGTTGATTCATCAATTTGGATGTGTTCCTCATTGGGAATCTTTTGGATCATTACATCTGCACTTTGTGCATGATTCATCAGGTCTTTGCTCAGCAAAACAGAGATGAATCTGATGTTGGTGAAAGAGATTCATAAAGTATCATTCCCTGGTGTGTTTTGTTACTACACCTACATTCACTTGAATAAATTGATACATACCAATACTCTGTGATGAGTGTTTCACCATTGAATATATCTTTAGTTTATCACTGCATGTATCTTCTCTTCCAAGTTGAGCCTACCTACATATCAGGTAAGTCATGACAGTCTGTCAAATTTGGAAATAAAGCACAGTGAATGATATTGACTGTAATTATTTCATTTCCCAATCTTTTCTTCATCAAAATTTCTTTTTTTTGGATTATTTTTTTATTTATTATTATTTTATTATTTTATTATTTTATTTTTTTATTTTTTTTGAATAATTTTTACATTGTTTTGATGTTTTGATGGATTTTATTCAAGGTTAATCATACCAATTGATTGAACTAAGAATTCGAATCTACTCGGTTCAAATGCCTTAGTAAACAAATCAGCCAATTGATTTTCAGTTGGTATTTGAATCAATTTGATTAAACCCTTTTCAGCCAGTCTCTCAAAAAGTGATATCTAATTTCAATATGTTCGTTTTTGAGTGCTGAACTGGATTATTTGTAATAAAGACAGCTGCAGTATTGTCAATATAAATTGGGGTATGCAAGAAGTTATAACCATAATCAAGCATCTGTTTTGAATCCAGAGTACTTGAGAGCAACAAGCAGATGCTGCGATATACTCAGCTTCTGCTGTTGACACAGATACATTTGTTTGCTTCTTGCATTGCCATGAGACCAATCTGGGACCAAGAAATTGACAACCGCCAGACGTGGATTTTCTGTTGAAGTTGCATCCACCGTAGTCACTGTCTGTGTAGGAATAGAAATTGAAGTCTCCTTCCTTTGGATACCATAATCCAAGAGCTGGTTTGCCCTTCAGATATCTGAATATTCGTTTGACAACATTGACATGTGATTCCTTAGGATCAGCTTGATATCTGGCACACACACAAACTCCAAACATAATATCGGGTCTACTAGCTGTAAGATACATGAGTGAGCCTATCATGGATCGATAGAGTGTCTGATCTACTGATTTTCCATCTGGATCGGGACCTATCTTCACTTTAGGATCTACAGGAGTTCTGATAGACTGACAATCAGCAAGGTGGAATTTCTTCATATTGTTTCTACGTATTTTGATTGATTGATAAAATCCATCTGCTGTTTGTAGAACTTGCACCCCTAAAAAGAAAGTGAGTTCTCCCATAGCACTCATCTGAAATTTTGAATGCATGAGATCTTCAAATTCTTTACAGAGTTTCCTGTTTGTAGAGCCAAATATGATGTCGTCCACATATATCTGTACTAGCAACATGTCTTTTCCTTTTCTCTTTCTGAAGAGAGTCTGATCAATTCTACCTCTTTCATATCCGTTGTTAAGTAGAAATGATGATAGAGTCTCGTACCACTTCCTGGGAGCTTGACGAAGACCATACAGAGCTTTGTCAAGCTTGTAAACTCTGTGAGGAAAATCAGGATCTTCAAATCCAGGTGGTTGACTCACATAGACCTCTTAGTAATCTTTCCATACAGAAATGCACATTTCACATCCATTTGGTAAACAGTAACTTCATGGATGCAGAATATGCTAGAAAGATTCTAATGGCTTCTAGCCGAGCTACAGGGGCAAATACTTCATCATAATCTATTCCTTCTTCTTGAGTGTACCCCTGAGCTACCAATCTTGCTTTATTTCTAATGACGATTCCCCTGTCATCAGTTTTATTTCTGTATAGCCATCTGGTACCAATAGGATATTGTCCTTCAGGAAGATCTACCAGTTGCCATACTTCTTGTTTCTTGAATTGTAGCAACTCTTCCTGCATTGCTTCAATCCAGCTGTTGTCTTGAAGTGCCTCTTTGATGTTTCTGGGTACCGTTTGACAAAGAAAGCATGAGAATAAACAGATGTTTGCAGTGCTTGACTTTCTTCTTGTCACTCTTTCATGAAGATCACCAATAATGGTTTCAACTGGATGATTCTTGTGTATTCTGGGGGTGGAATTGAGTCACCAGTAATTGTTACATCAAGATTGGAGACATTCAGTTCATTATGGTCAGAGGCATCATCACTTTGAACTGTTGGAGAATATGAAGGTTGTCAGACCCTGTCTTAGTGTCTGCTTCAGCATTAGCAGCACTTTCATTGTATCTATCATTTGATCTTCTTTCCACTTCAGCTGAAGGCAACGCTTGTTTTTCATTTCTAATTGCTATAGATTGATCTTCTGAATTAGATGGTAACAAGCTGGTCCTCCTGCATTTGAAATGATTTGATTGTGGTTGATTGTCTGATGGGGTCAGCTTGCAGAGGTACATCTTCATTTGGTTCTTCAGTGTGAGTAGGAGGAATTAATGGAAAGTCAATTCTCCTTTCTATGCTTGAAGATGAACTAGCTGAAAGTAGGTTACCTGCATCAGACAAATAAAATTGATCAAAAGATTTTGTAAAAGAGTCAATATCAAATAACCAATCGGGACCATTTGTAGATTTGGGAAATGAATGTTCCTTAAATTGAACATTAGTTGATTCATCAACAATGTTTAATCGAGGATTAAACACTCTGTAAGCCTTTGACACAGAAGAATAACCTACAAAGAATCCTTCATCAGACTTAGCTGAAAATTTTCCCAAATGGTCACGGGTATTTAATATTGAGACTGGACTACCAAATGACTTAAGAAATCCAATAAATGGTTTTCTTTGAAATAGCAGTTCATATGGAGTCATGTTTCTTTCTTTGACAATCATAGTTCGATTTTGTACAAAGCATGATGTGTTAACTGCCTCTGCCCAAAAGTTATTGGCAATTTAGCATCAGCTAGCATAGTTCTTGCTGCTTCAATTAGTGTTCTATTTCTCCTTTCAGCTACCCCATTTTGTTGAGGAGTTCTAGCCGCACTAAATTGATGCTATGCCTTTAATTGTGCAAAATGAGCTCATGTCTTCATTTTAAATTCTGCCCCATTATCACTTCTTATGCTTTTGACCTTATAGTCAAGTTGGTTCTCAATTTTAGTGATAAACTCTTTGATTATTGAGGATGCTTCATTTTTATGAAGTAGGAAGAAACCATGTGAATCGTGAAAAGTCATCAATGATAACCAAACAATACTGTTTCTTTCCCATACTCATGACATGTGTTGGGCCAAGAGATCCATATGAAGTAGTTTCAATGGAGTATTGTTTGAGTTCACAAGTTTTAGTTTATGTGAAGATTTATGTTGTTTTCCTTTGAGGCATGCTGACAATGATCAATAAAATGAAATTCTTTTTGAGGCAATCCAATGACATGGTTTCCTTTTACTAATCTGTTCATGTTTTTGAAATTTGTGTGCCCCAAACGTCGGTGCCAAAGCTGTGATTCATCAAATGATGCTTTTGACAAGAGACATGTTTCTTCTGTTAGTGCAGTAGAATTAAGGTTTAAGACATAAGTATTATTCTTTCTCGGAGTCTTTAATACAACCCATTCTTCAGGGATATGAAATCCTGACTTTAGAATATAACAGTGGGTGTCGGTAAAGTGAGTCGAATATCTCTTGTCGCAGATCTGAGACACGCTTAGAAGATTGAAATGAGTGTTCACAATAATTCACTTTATCAAAGCTGAGCATCCCATTTGTCACAGATCCTTCTCCTGTAATCCTACCACCTTGTGAATCTCCTCCAAATGCCACAGTGTTCCTTTAATTTGCTTGAAATCATGAAGGAGGGAACGATCTCCAGTCATGTGTCGGAGCATCCACTGTCCACATACCATAGGCTATTAGACCTATATGGATGACCCTGCAAGCACAAAAGAACTAGTTAGAATATGGAACCCAAGCCACCACGGTCTTGGGTATCCCGTTTCTATGCATAATGGTGACCTCTTGAAGTTTTCCTCTAACCTGTGACCTAATTAGAGGTGGTCTTTGAGATTTTCTGTGAGAATATGAATGAGCTATTTCATCACCATCATTTGAAAAATCAGAACAAGTATGAAATCGTTTTTTATATTTGTTTCTTTGATTTTTACCTGAGTCTTTCATATTTTCATCCTTTGTTGGTTTATATGTCCTTGATTTGTTATTATAAATGTGACTCTTAACATTGTTTTGTCAGATGATGTTGGTGAGATAGGCTTGTTTTGAGGAATTCTCACTCTAGATTGCTTGTAATAACAGTCATTTGTATTGTGATTGTTTAAGTCACAGACTGAACAATATTTGTTGAAATAACATGTTTTTGTTGAATGATTGTTCATGTCACAGATGGAGCAATATTGATTGAAAAAGCACTCCTCTGTTTTGTGGTTAAACATATCACATGGTCACAATACATATGCTTGTTAATTTTCTCAGATTTTACTGGTCTTGACTCAGTTGATTTTCCCTTTTTCAACTTAGTATCATTCTTTTTGCTGGAAGAAGAATCAAATTCAGCCTTTTGTGCAGTTTGCTTTACTGCACTGAATTTGATTGTCTTTTGAGGCTGTTTTCGTTTCCTCATCCTTTTCTGTAGCTCTTTCTCAAACTGTTCAACATGATCTTTATTGCATATGTCAAATCCTACTCCATTTCTTGATTTTGATGTTTGAGGATCAGGTTGACTGTGTGATTTTGAACTCAGAGATTTTTTGTTATTTCCTTTTAATGAACCTTCATCTGATATGCTTGAATTTTGATGAGTATTGATCTCATTATCAGAACTGCTTTCAGCAGAGGGTTTAATCTTTTGCACAAACTTCTTTTTCCCATTAGCTATAGCAGGTATGAATTTTATGAATGGAACATAGCTTTAATGGGGCTGACTGGTTTGACAACACTTACTGTCTTGTCTGAACACTCTTTATTTTTTTATTGGGTGACCTAACTTGATTTTATCCTCACTAGTTTTAATGTAAACACTTGTTCATTTTGAGGATTTGTGATTTGTTTTACTATCGTGTGGGTTTTAATAGTTTAGGTTCAGTTTGATTTTTGAGTGTGACAGATTCAGGCATGACAGTATAGTTGTCATTGTATGGTGGAGGACATGAATTATACCCAATCCCTGACATGTCCTTTGGATCCTTTTGAGAATCCAGCATCTCTTGCAGCTTTACTGAAGATTGTTGAAACTTTTCAAGTTTCATTTCAGTAAGGGCTTGGTCAGCTTTAGATTGAGCTAATTTTTCAGATAATAGCTTATTCTCCGCTGCAAGAGAATACTTCTCACCATGAAGTTTTCTATGTCAGAGATGAGAGATTTAATTTTATTTCAAAACTTTTTATTTCTCTCTTCATCATCTCTGACTTTATAACCTGAAGTTCAAAACTTTTAATTTTAATTTTTGTTAGATATGCTCTCTATAACCTTGAAGTTCATTTATGCACTTATCAGAACAAAGATTGGATTTTACCTCAGATGGCATGGGGGATGGTCCATCATTAATGTGTGCCATAAGTGCATGGTTCTGGAATTGTGGCTTGACTTCCTCAGCATACATGCTCCAGTCACACACTCCGTCTTGTCTGATCACAAGTGCATTTGCTGAAGGTTGGTTGCTCCCAAAAGCTTGATTGGCCAGTTGAGGTTGAGCTTGAGAAGATTGCTGTTGTATGAATGATATTTTTGATGACTGACTCTGAGAATGTCGTGGAGTATTGTTGTTTCTTCTTGGAGCATTACATTCTCTAGAGAAGTGCCCGGCTATTCCACAATTGAAGCATTGACTTTGGATTTGTCGTATCCGAGCTTAGTATTTTCATTCAGGCTGAGTTTTTTGCCTTTCCTGAAAAACTTTTTAGCTCTCATGGCAATCATAGCCATTTGCCATTGTAAATCCATCTCTTCTACATCATCTGGATCCATTTCCTCCAGATCTTCTTGGATTAGATGTGTAGAAGTCAGTCTTCCTCCCAAATATGCCTCAAAACTTGCTACAAAGGCATTATATGTAGCCTTCTGTTCTTCTGTTTTTTGATCATCAGTAGGGTTGGTAGAGACAGAAGAGAATCCTGTTGATTGATTGGTTGATGTTGATGCTGATGCTGATGGTCTGTTATTGAGTGTGCTGCAAAGAATCCAGTGGTTTTGTGTTGATCTCCAGATGACAGAAAGTCATCCTCTTCAGTGATGAAGGCATTCTCAACAGAATGAGTTTCAGATGGAAACTTATAAGCTTCAACAACTTTTGGTCCTCCAAGATTCCTACTTCTTTCATCAAGTTCCAGTGCTTCAATTTTTGCAATCATTATGTCAAGAGTGGTACTCTCCAAATCTAGAGTATTTTTCAGCATTGTTACGTTTTGTTTCCAATGCTCTGGAAGACTATGTAACATTTTCTTGTTGAGGTCTTTTAATTTGTAAGTCACTCCCGTTATCTCCAAATCATTTACTAACTGCACGAATCTGTGCAATTGTTTAGAAATTGATTCCCCTTTGAAATGATGGAAGGTTTCATACTGATTTATCAGTTTGTCTCAGTTGATTTCAGCAACCTCACTACTTCCTTCACACATAATTTGCAAAGCATCCCAAACTGCTTTTGCAGTTCCATACTTCTCCAGCCTTTTAAGCACATCCATCTTAAGTGCTTGAGTGAGGATGGAATATGCTTTAAGGTCAATCTTGATCTTCTTATAATTGTCATCATCTAGAGTAAGATCTTCAATGGGAATCCTGGTTGTTCTGTAGAGAGCTGCCTGATCAGCTGATAGTGTTATTGGGATGTGGGGACCTTTACATATCGAAATCCAGTAGTCAGGATCTACACCTGTAATATAATTCATAAATCTTATTTTCCATTGTTTGAACTCAGATTTATGTTTCAGCATTGGTGGTTTTGGGGTATGCCCAAGTTCTGAATAACTGTGAGAATCCATTTTATCAGTTGATTTTTAGTATGGATTAGTGAGTTTTTAAGTCTATTCAGTGGGTTTAGTTCAAATAATCATTAAAAACGTCCAGTAGATTCAGATCTGATGACTATGATGTCTGTAATCAGGAGTGTCTTTGTATTGTTGTAGGTTGTCGGACTTGTAGTCTGTAAGATGTTCTGTGTTCGACTGATTGGTTGAATGAGGGGCTGTTGATGAGTATTCAGGTAGTATTCGGTGTGTAAACTGATTAGAGATGTATAAATACTCTGTTCAGCTACTCAATCACCAGATCTATCGGTTTCAGACCAGATCTATGCAGATCTGAGTAAGAACTGAGAGTCGTGGCTCTGATACCAATTGACTGGAAAGGATTTGAGAAAGATAATCTCAGTTGATGTGAATCAATAAGGACCGAATATAGTGATTGAGTCAAAGATTGAGAGGCGGAATCAGACAATCAATGAACATTGAATACACATGATACTCATAAATATGTTTGTATATATTGAATACTTTGATTGATTGATTACAAGAACATTCAATGCAAACAGAACATTCTAGGACCAAGAATCAAATCAAATTACAAACAAAGTTGCCCCATGTATGAGGTATACTATTCTATTTATAGGCAGACACGTTGCCATTACAAAAGACTAAACTACCCTTACCAAAGCTAGTTTAAGTCTTCATCAGCATTGGCTGTTGATCATCCGCATTGACAAATGCGGATGAGTTGACTTCATCAGCATTTCTTCAACCGCATTGAAGTTTGGTCATCCGCATTGGTAAATGCGGATGAACAAAACACTTGTCCGCATTTCTTTGGTAATCCGCATTGGTCAATGCGGATGAACAAATGTATATCCGCATTTGTTAACTTGTCATCCGCATTGACAAATGCGGATGACCACACTTGTATTTTTCTTCTTATTCAGCAGATACTTGTCTTGATCCGCATTTGTTCTTGGACATGAGGATTCCAGCAGAGCAACCATCCACCACTTGAACTGGCATGTATGATCCTTTCAGGGTCCAACAAGAAGTGTGAATGAAAGAGAGTGCAAGAATGGTGTAAGAGTGCTTGGACCAAGACAAAAAAAGGAGTCCCAATGCCTCTTTTGCAGCTGAATTCCCTCATGAAAATGTTCCCCCCCTATTTTCAACTTTTATAAAAATTTACACTCTCAATCTATTACTTTTAAAATTAAAACCTCTTCTAATTTTATAACATTAACACACTTTTATTTGTATTATTTAACTTACTTAAATAATGAAAACAAATAATATCTCATGAACAAATTATACATATAATGTTGTTCTTTTACAAAAGCCAGCTTTAGAAAACCCTTTTTCTAAATTGGTGTCAAATTTATTTGTATGATCTCATCAACAAATAAACATATATTGGTGTTTGTTTAGCTTGTTATTGGGTATGACCCGACTTGTACCATAATGTACTAACCACATCAATCTTGTATGTGTCTTGGGCATACAAGATCCAACAATCTCCTACTTGCACAAGATTCAGAGAAGATTGATGCAAGCAGCAAATACCGCCTAACAACGGTTTACTACCCTAATATGTATGACTAAGTGCCATTCAATAACATCATCCTCTTCAAGTACCATACTTGAAATGTTTTAGGTGAATCAATCATCTATCCTTTTGTCGCAGATGTCATGTTAAATCCTAGAGACATAAAATGGTAATTCTCCATTGATTTAACTTTATCAGGCCGTAGACATCTTACTCTCAATGAATAAAAGGGACAAATCCCATCTTGACTACATACGTCTCTCATAATTACCTTATATCAACCTGAACTCAGACTTATGTATTGCCATGTTTCAGAACAACAAAGAGCTAAGTCAAAGTATAATATTTGGTAAATATCAAGACCCAATATGTATCTCAGGTCAAAGGATACCAAATGATGTTCGCCTTTACTCAAAATTACTTATGATCAATAAGGAAGATTCCATGTAGTAATATTTGAGATGCAGGTTAGTCTAATATTTGCATCCCACAAATATCTATGAACTTTGGCAGCAACCTTTTGCTCTATATTCATCCATATGAATATCTACCAATCCAAGTTCATAATAGCATTACCTTCATACTTGTTCCCACAAGCATGAACAACTACGAACGTTCTGAGTAAACAATTTACTCATGGATTTTAAACATGCAAAATAGAAATATTCGTTAAATCATTATAACCAAATAATTCATTCAAGTAATAAAGGGTTACAATATCTCATTACAGAAATTAAAGATCAAATCCAGTCACTAGAATATTGCAGTCCCATGGCACAAGCATGACTTTCATGCTTTGCCTTTTCAAGAAGCTTCGTGAGTGGATCCGCAATGTTTTGATCCATGTGAACTTTGCGAATACATATCTTTCCCTTTTCAAATTCATCCCATATGTAGTTGAATGTAAGGCCCCGTTCCCGGGACGCTTACAACTGGTCAACCATTGCACATAAAACATATACTTTGCATTTAATCATCAAAACATAAAACAAATGGCATTTCATTTCATCATAAAAACTTTTGCAAAATAACACATCGTTTGTCGGTTACAAAATTACATTGTTGTATTACATCACAAAAGCTTTAAATAAATGGATGCCATCCAAAAAAGCTGAGCAGCTGTCTCGTGCCATCCTCATCAACCTTACCTGCCAACTGGAAAATGCATAAAAGTCAGCGTTGCTGAGTGAGTTCTAGTTTTATAGCAAAACATACTTTTCTTTCATTAAAACCCTTCATTTCAAGTGTATGTGATCATACATCATACGTACATACAGATAATATCATTATTATCTTCATCATTCTTTCGTCCATACTTTCATTCATTCATTTTATTACATTATCGTTCACTTCTCTTTCTGGATCTGGTCAGACTTTACCCTCTTCGTGGCACTCGGCCACGATTACTGAGGTCGAATGACAAGAATCCGGTTCTGTACGTTATTACGATAATTCATTATCGTTCAATTCATACTTCGCCCTTTCATACATTATCTTTCGTTCATTACTCTCATCATTACCATGAACTTTACCCTTCATGCTCGTGATACTGTGCCTAAGCCTTTAAAAGACCTTCATCGGTGGTGCCCAGCACCAAGTGGTCACAGTACCTAAGGTAAAGTTCAGGTATACCATGTCATATGCTATGCCCTTCATGCTTATGATACTGGACCTAAGCCTTTAAAAGACCTTCATCGATGGTGCCCAACACCAGGTGGTCACAGTACCTAAGACACGTGAAAATGGTTCATCCATATGGTCAATCACAAAGAAAGACCCCGATGTGCATCCTCCCGGGGTAGCGAACCCGCACACCGTTGGGTTAACACCTTTTAATGGTGTGTCCCGACATACAGTGCTTGCAAGACTTTCTTTCTTTCATTCATTCATTAATGCATGCATTCATCATCATGTTCCTCTTTCTTTATCTTTCACTTGACGTTACAAAATACTTTGCTCATTCATTATCATAATACGTAAAGCCATAGGAAAGATAATCATACATCATCACAAGGAACATAAACATATCATTCATACATCATCATGCAGGGCATCATACATACATAACATACATCGTGCATAACCATGCAACATCATCATCATCATCATTATGCACAAGCACACATCATTACATGCCCTACACACCATCTATGACCCCAAAGGTCAACTTTCATAACCCCTAGAAATCTCCTAGGTCAAAGCCTGCATTACCCCATTTCTCAAAATGTCAAAATTTTTCTAAGTGTTCATCCGCATTTCCTATACTCATCCGCATTTCCTACAGTTCGTCCGCATTTACTATAGTTCATCCGCATTGACTCACTTCTTCCGCATTGACTTACTTGCTCATATGCATTTCCATACTTAGTCAAATGCTCATCCGCATTGACTTACTTATCCGCATTTCCAGAACTTAGTCAAATGCTCATCCACATTGACTCACTTGCTCATCCGCATTTACAGCACTTAGTCAAATGCTCATCTGCATTGACTCACTTGCTCATCCGCATTTACAGCACTTAGTCAAATGCTCATCCGCATTTACTTCCAAACACTTAGGCAGATTTACCAACTTATCAAGTGGTTCTAAAACATCAGATTCAATTTCCATGCACCATTCATCATGTTCTAAGCTTAGTTCTTACCCTTTAAGCCTTAGAAACACAATCATACATCATCAAGCATGAACATAGTCACACATCACACCATAACATCATCATATACACACATTCAAGCATACGGGTCCGAAACCCAGCTATATAAAAACATACATTCATGCATTTCCAGCCCCAAAATCAGTTAAAAACCAGTAAAAGAGGGGTCCTAGAACTCACCTTTGCAGCTTTTGAGTATGTCTTCCTCCAAACTCGTTTGCAAATTGAATTCAACCGCTTAGAAACCCACTTGAATTCGAACTCTTTCTTGTTCTTTCTTCAAAACCAAGAACTTGCTGCTCTTTCTCTCTCTAAATCCCGAAAATCAGAGGTGCATGTGACATATGGGCGGCCATACCACCTTTTACACCCACTTTTCAATCATTTTGTCCTTTTGGACACTTTTTACCCCTAGACTTGGGTTTTATTCCTTTTTCTGCTTTTCTTTCACTTTATTCTTCTCTTCCTTGACTTTAAGATAACCGGGTGTTACAAGTCCACCCCCCTCATATAGGTTTCGTCCCCAAAACCTGTTATTCCTCAATGAATTGTGGGTAATGCTGCCTCATCTCTTCTTCAGTCTCCCACGTAGACTCAGATCCCTTCCTGTGCTTGCACTGTACACGCACAAGGGGAACCACTTTATTCCTCAGCCTCTTTTCCTTTCGATCAATGATTGCCACTGGTTGCTCCACATAATTGAGCCGTTCGTCTACTTCGATATCCTCCAATGGAACAATCATGTCTTCATCAGCTAAGCACTTCCTTAGATGGGATACATGGAACGTCGGATGAATTCCACTTAACTCATCAGGTAACTCCAATCTATAGGCCACCTCTCCTACCCAAGCAATGATTCGGAAAAGGCCTATGTATCTTGGGCTTAACTTGCCTCGCTTTCGGAAACGAATAATACCCTTCCAAGGTGAGACCTTCAACATAACCCGGTCACCCACCTGGAACTCAATTGGTTTGTGTCGTTTATTGGCGTACGACTTCTGTCTATCTTTGGCTGCCTTCATGAAGGCCTTGATCTTCTCAAGCTTCTCAGTCGTAGCCTTGATTACCTCGATGCTTCCCAACTCTTTCTGACCAATGTCACCCCAACAAACAAGTGTTCTGCATCTCCTACCATATAGCATCTCGTATGGTGGCATGCCAATGCTGGCATGATAGCTATTGTTGTATGAGAATTCAGCTAACGGTAAGTGGTCATCCCAACTTCCTCCAAAATCGATCACACATGCCCGAAGCATGTCTTCTAACATCTGAATGGTCCTCTCTGACTAACCATCAGTTTGGGGATGATAAGCCGTACTGATATGTAACCTTGTCCCCAGAGCGTCGTGGAATTTCTTCCAGAATTTAGATGTAAACCGGGTGTCACGCTCGACACAATGGACACTGGCACACCATGACGAGTTACAATCTCCTTGATGAATAGATCAGCCAGCCTCTCGGATGAATATGTCTCGCGGATCGGTAGGAAGTGAGCACTCTTCGTCAGACGGTCCACGATCACCCATATGGCATCGTACCTTTCGGAGTACGTGGTAGCTTTGTAATGAAAGCCATGGTGATGTGCTCCCACTTCCATTCCGGTATATCCAAAGGTTGGATCTTCCCATACGGCTTTTGATGCTTGGCCTTCACTTGCAAGCAAGTAAGGCACTTACTCACATGCTCCACCATGTCGCGCTTCATACCCGCCACCAATAATCTTTCTTCATATGTTGATACATTTTTGTGGCACCTGGATGAATGGAGTATCGAGTCTTGTGAGCTTCATCCATTATCTTCACCCATAGATCCCCAAAACGAGAAATCCACACACGACCAAATCGAGTTTTAACACCAAGTGTGTTTTCACCCAATTCCCCAACCAGACCTCTCATTCTTTCAGAGTTAAGATGATCTTCTTTCAGTGCCTCATCTTGAAACTCTTTGACTTGCTTCATCACATCAGAGGTCATGATCAGCTGATATGCTTTCACCTGAATTGACTCGAGTCTCTCCTTTCGGCTCAAGGCATCCGCCACCACATTGGCTTTGCCCGGATGGTAATGGATCTCACAATCATAATACTTTATGAGCTCCTACCATCTTCTCTGCCTCATGTTCATATCAAACTGCTCGAAGATGTACTTCAAGCTCTTGTGGTCAATGAAAATGTTGCACTTCGTACCGTAAAGATAGTGCCTCCAAATCTTTAGTGCGAAGACCATGGCTGCTAGCTCCAAGTCACGAGTATGATAATTGACCTCATGAACCTTCAACTATCGGGATGCATAGGCTATAACCTTCCCTCTTTGCATTAACATGCACCCCAACCCCGAGTAGGAAGCATCTGAATAAACCACCAGATCTTCGCTTCCATCGGGTAATGACAGAAAAGGAGCTTGAGTCAATCTCGCCTTCAATTCTTCGAATGCCTTCTCTTGAGCTTGACCCCATGCGAACTTCACATCTTTTCGGGTCAGCTTAGTTAGTGGAGAAGCGATCTTGGAAAAGTCTTGAATGAATCTTCTATAGTAGCCCGCCAAACCCAAGAAGCTACGAATCTCGGATCGCGTCTTCGGTGACTTCCATTGCATAACCGCCTCCACCTTTGCCGGGTCCACCATAACCCCGTCGGGATTCACCACATGACCTAAGAATTGGACCTCACACAACCAAAATATGCACTTGGAGAATTTGGCATACAGCTTCTCCTTTCTCAACATCTCCAGAACCTCCCGAACGTGACTGGCACGCTCAATCTCGCTCTTCGAATAAATCAGGATATCATCAATGAACATAATCACTGATTTATCCAGCATCGGCTAACACACCCGACTCATCAGATCCATAAAGCAGCTGGCGCATTGGTCAAACCGAAGGACATGACAAGAAACTCGTAGTGACCATAGCGCATGCGAAAAGCTGTTTTAGGGATATCCGACTCCTTCACTTTAAGCTGATGATAACCAGATCGAAGGTCTATCCTTGAAAACCAACTGGCACCCTGAAGCTGATCGAACAAATCGTCTATTCTCGGTAAGGGGTAGCGGTTCTTCACTGTCAACTTATTCAGCTCACGGTAGTCAATACACATCCTCATACTACCGTCTTTCTTCTTCACGAACAAGACCAGAGCACCCCAAGGAGAGATACTCGGTCTGATGAACCCCTTATCAACCAGCTCTTGTAACTACCCCATCAATTCTTTCATCTCTGTCGGAGCCAAACAGTACGGTGCCTTGGCAACAGGTTGGGCTCCCGGTATCAGATCAATCTGGAACTCAATCTCACGGTCAGGTGGCACTCCTGGTAAGTCTTCTGGGAATATGTGTGGAAAGTCACACACAACGGGTACATCAGATAGTTGTGGTGCTGGCGTATCCACATCCATTATATAGGCCAAGTAGGCACTACATCCACGCCTCATACACTTTCCCCCACCACCGCCATTGAAATTACCTTTGGAATCGTAGTCACCCGATCACCATAGACCGTCATCGAACTACCGTCAGGCGTTGTCAAACGAATCATCTTCTTATGACACATTATGTTCGCCTCAAAGTCTGCTAACCAATCCATCCCAAGAACCAAATCGAAACCACCTAAGGTCATTACAAATGGTCTAACAGGAAACTTATGACCTTCAAGCTCCACGTCACAGTTCTCTATCATCTTAGAGATTCTGGTAGATTTACCTATGGCAGTTTCTACATCAAAGGGCGCATCAACTCGTCTACTGCTAATAGGCAGCTTAGCACAGAAAGCAGCATAGATAAAACTTTTACCGGCACCTGAATCAAATAACACAGAAGCTAAAGTTTGGTTCACCAGAAACGTACCGGACACGATATCAGGGTCCGTCCTAGCCTCCTCCTGTGTCATCGTGAATGCTCTGGCACTCGCCCTTGGTCCTTCACCTCCAGTTTTCTTCGCCCCGGAACCCTCGGCCCTTGGCTTCTTACAATCCCTACTCATATGACCCTCTTCACCATAGTTAAAGCACCAGGCCATACGACAATCCCTGGCCATGTGCCCCGCCTTCCCACATTTAAAGCACAAGTTTGACCCATACCTACATCCCCACTATGCTCTCTCCCACACCTACCACACTTCTTTGCACTCGCACCCGACATGACCACATGGCGGTCATCCACCCTTGCCTTCTTGTTACTCGTCGAGGCATCACCCTGACCAACCTCTTCCCATTCCAGTTTCTATCACTTTCACCCTTCTGACTACCTTCAGTCACCACCACCACACCCCTTTCGTCATATAACCTTCATGCCAAATCCACCACCAACCTAAACGTGCTTGGTCGGGTGGCAATCATGTGCCTGCGAATATCTGCTGGAAGTCCCTGAATGTACCTCTTGATCTTCTGAGATAGAGGTGTCACCTGATCCGGCACCAAACATGCCATCTCGTTAATTTGGTGGTGTACTGTTGGTGTTTCATCGTTCCTGCCTCCAGTTGCAGAAACTCCCTCTCAACCTTGTCCATTTCCCGATGAGGACAAAACTCCTCGATCACCAATTTCTTCAACTCCGACCATCTCATCTCCCCCCATCGCCCGACTACCCTCGGCTTGGACTATATTGTCCCACCAGCATAGAGCCAAGTCCATAAAAGAGTGGGTAGCGAACTTAACTTTCTGGTTTTCTTGGCACTCGCTGATATCAAGTACAGCCTCCATTTCCCTCACCCGCCAGTGAGCAGCAGCAGCACTGTCGTTACCATCAAAAGTAGGGGGCTTACATCTCATAAACACCCCGTAATTACAGCCTCGTGCCGCCTCCGGCGCAGGCTCTTCTTCTTCTTCTCATTAGAGAGAACCGTCTCAGTCTCGGGCTGTCTTCTTTCGCCCATGGGTCCACTTCTTTCCCTTCTCTCCCCTTCTCTAACTGCCTTTATCACTTCGGTCACCACAGATGGTAGGATCGTCTGCATGACTTGATGCACTTCCTCCACAACCGCCTCCTTCACTAAGGCTCTCAGATTAGCACTTTCATCCCCACCTTCCGAATGAGGGGTTTTGGTTCTTCATGAACCACCTTTTCGGCCCTAGGCCTTCCTCTCGTAACCCGTGGCTCAGCACCACATCCGCCACCACGTGACACTTTAGATGATCTACCACCGGCCATCCTCTAACTCACACTGAAAGATTTAAACACTAATACGGTCATTCAAGGAAACGACTCAGTTTATGGCAAGTATAGCAAGTCCCTAATTACAGTGGCCAGTTGTGATTAGCAACTTACTTTACTTTTTATACCCCGAGCATTACCTGTCCTAACTACATCAATATTTAAATCTACATACAACACATAACCACATACCATGCACACATAATACCGGTTAACTTTACGAAATTACCTGATGGCACGCAGCTACTCAGATTGGCATCCGATTCCTTTCCTGTTGGGTTTGTTGGACCATACAAAGTTGTTTAACCTCTTAAACTTAGAAACGCAGTGGAATAATACTTTAAAATTATCATTAGAAATTTGAAAATTAAGGCTAATGACAAAACATCAACAAACCCAAGAACAGGATCTTATATATGTGTTTGAACTAGCTATCACCAATAAATAACAACCATAATATGACAATACATACTACCTTCCAAAGGCTGCTAAAAACGAGATATAGATGAGGAGAATCATGTTCTTGAACAGCCAAAACACCAAGAAGAGGTGTCCTCAAGCTTCCATACCCACAAGCATCAAGCATACACCATGTTTCTAGGATTTGAGCACCAAAATTGGATCAAGAAGGCTGCTAGAGCCTTGTTCCAGCCGTGAACAATCAAGAAAGCTGCTGGAGTTTTGTTGTAGCTGCAAACTCTTTCTTCCAAAATAAAGGTTGATGTTCATGTGACCCTTTAGCATATATGTGTGAGAGCAAGATGAAATGTGTGTGTTCAAGCAGATTGTAGGTTCCAAAAACTTCAAAGAACAAAAAGAGAGAGCCCTTTCAAAGGGGCGGCCGAACCCTATTTGGGTTTGTGTTTTCCCCCAAAAGTCCATTTTTAATCTTTTGTTAAACTAATGTTAAGGATAGTTATATAAATTAACCTTTTAGTTATATAATATACACACACTTTTATTATTTGATGTTATTTAACTAAATTAAACAACATTACAAATAATATCCATGAACAAAAATACATATAAGTTGTTCAATCTCATATGCAACTTATTTAGAAAACCCATTTTCTAAATGGTGTATTTATTTAATTGTATAATCATATCATCAATTAAATAATATTGGTGTTTGCTAAGCTTGTTATTGGGTATGACCCGACTTGGATCATAACGTACTAACACACATCAATGTTCTATATGTCTTGGGCATAAAGAATCCAACAATCTCCCACTTGCACAAGATACATAGAAGATTGATGCAAGTAGTAAATACCGCCTAACAATGGTTTACTACCCTTAATACGCATGACTTAAAGCCATTCAATAACATCATCTCCTTTAAGTATCCAACTTTTTAAATGATTTAGGTGAATCAATCATTTATCCTTTTGTTTCAGATGTCATGATAAATCCAAGGACATAGAATGATCATTCCTTGTTGATTTAACTTAATCAGGTCTTAGACATCTTGCTCTCAACGAATAAGAGGAACAAATTTCATCTTGACTACATACGTTTTTTCACAATCACCTCGTGTCACACCTGAACATAGCGTTATGCACTGCCCATTACTTCAGAGCAACGAAGAACTAGCTCAAGGTATAACATTTGGTGAATATTAAAACCCAATATGTATCTCAGGTCGGAGGATACCAAATGATATTCGCCTTTACCCAAAATTACTTATGATCAATCTAGAAGATTCCATGTAGTAAATTTGAGATGCGGGTCAGTCCAATATTTGTATCCCACAAATATCTGTGAACCTTGGCAGCAACCAATTGCTCTATATTCATTCCTTATGAATATCCACCAATCCATGTTCATAATATTCTTACGTTCATATTTGTTCCCACAAACATGACCGACTACGGACATTTAGAATAATAAACATATTCATGGATGTATACTTGCTAAAATGAATATAACTCAAAATATCACAAGTATATAAAGAGTTAAATATTACATTGTTTCAAAATTTTAATACTAAACAAATCAATTCCAGTCACTAGAATATCGAAGTCCTAAGGCACAAGTATGACTTTCATGCTTTGCCCTTTCAAGGAGCTTCGTGAGTGGATCCGCAATATATTGATCGGTGTGAACTTTACGAATACATATTTTTCCCTTTTCAACCTCATCCTTATGTAGTTGAATTTCCACTCAATGTGCCTAGCCTTTTGAAGAGAACAGGGTACCTTGATTTATGCAATCGTACCCTCATGATCACAAAAGGATTTCTAGGGGTCTTGAATGGTAGAGACCACCCTAGGTAGGCGATAAATTTCTTTATCCATGCAGCTTCCTGAGCTGCAGATAATGTGGCTATGTATTTGGACTTTGTAGTGGACAATGCTACTCCATTCATAATGAAGACATACCCCGACTGTGATCGAGAATCATCTTGAACGGTTTGGAAACTCGCATTCGTGTAACCCTTTACATGAGTTCCTCTTCATCAGATTCGTATATTAGAAACATTTCCTTAGTCCTACTAAGGTATTTCCATATACTTTTAATAGCCATTCAATGACTATTACCTGGATTCTACTGATATTTGCTCGTCATGATTAATGCGCATGACACGTCTGATCTAGTGCATATCATCGCATGATGGATCCTATAGCTGATGCATATGAGATGTCCTTCATTTGATCTTGCTTATCCTTTGAGCTTGGACATTGAGCTGTACTCAATATTGTCCCTCTTTGAATAGGTACCATACCTTTCTTAGAGTTTTCCATCTTGAACCCTTTAAAGACTTTATCAATATATGCACTTTGATTTAAACCTATCAACCGCCTCGATCTATCCCTATAGATCTTTGTTCCTAAAATATAGGCGGCTTCACTGAGATTTTTATGGAAAAACAACTTCCAAGCCAGGTTTTAATACCTTCCATTGTTGGAATATCATTTCCAAAAGTAGTATGTCATCAACATACAATGCTAAGAATTGTATTATGCTCCCACTAGCCTTCTTATATACACAAGCCTCGTCAGCGTTCTTGATGAAACCAAATTTCTTGATCTCTTTATCAAAACGTTGTTTTTAACTTCTCAATGCAAGATTCAATCCATAGATTGACCTCTTTAACTGCATACTTTTAGGATGTTATGGACCGACAAAATCATCTGGCTAAACCATATGGACAGTCTCTTCGAGATGTCCATTAAGACAAGCGGTTTTGACATCCATTTTCCAAATCTCATAGTCATAATATGCAGCTATGGCAAATAATATCCTAATTGACTTTAGCATTGCCACAGGTGTTGATACATGTATGTCCCTAGATCATGATATGAATGTAATAGATCTTGTTTGTCTGATTCTGATATAATGTCTGGAATGATTATGAAATGAATATGGTTGTTTGTTATTTATAATGTTTAATATTTCACTAATGAGTCGATGTTGAATTGGTATGTTGAATTGGATATTAGGTTTGTGGTTGTTTGAATTGTTACACATACTGTTATATTAGTTAATACATTCAAATTTAACAAATTGAAGTTCTCATACGAATGGCCCATGCGAATGGACCATACGCATGAATAACTTCATACGAATGACTCAGTCGCCCGACTGAACCAGGAGACTGGATCAATCGTAGGATTGTAACATAAGATTGGCTCAGTCGCATGATTGAACACTCAGTCATGCGGATGAATCAACCGCATGGTTCAATCGCACGACTGAACCATACTAATGGTTCAGTCGCACAAATGAACAATACTAACCTATAAATACAACCCAATTCGTGGAAAAACATAAGCATTCATTCTATTTCGACTCCAGACGTACCCTAGCCGTCCAGAAGCCTCCAAGTTGGTACTCTAAGTTCATAGAACGCTATAGATCGATTCCTAATCGATTCTTAACGTTTGATTCATACTTTATTGATTCTACTGTGTTCTCACTGAGTGGATCGCCAATCAAATAGGATTCTGCACTATTTGGTTTGGTTTACACGTTAATCATTCGGTATTTCGTTCAAATACCAGTCCTAACAAGTGGTATCAGAGCTCTGGCTCTTGATTACGTGTGATTCAATCAATTGATAAAAGTTTGTGTTTTTACACTAAAAAACGCAATCTTTCGTGTCAAAAGTTGTCTTGGACGTTCCCTGCTCATCAAGTTTCGATTTCTATTCTACGGCCTTAGGCGATTAGGGTTTGTGAAATTGCGAATTTTTACGGCTAAAACACTTTTAACCTAGAAATTTTCGCAAAACAGCAGCTTCAGTCGCACGAGTGAGCCATTCGCATGACTGGACTTCATTCGCATACACCAGACGCAGATTGGACTGAGTCGCATCTCCATTCGTACGACTGAACCATCCGTTTGCAGTGTTCATACCCATCAGTTTCATTCGCACGACTGAACCAATCGCTTAGTTCAGCCGCACGATTGAACCAATCGCATAGTTCATTCGCACAGATAGCCCATTCGCATCACCCAGTCGCACCAGTTTGACAGTTTGTTTAGTACACTTAAAAGTTAATCGTGATGGAAGATCAGATGTGAATGTTTACTGCCGGCAAGGACTCAAGGATCCAGAACCTACTGTTGCTTGAGAGTGAGGTGGGAATCATAATAAGCCACCAAAACTCTTAACGTTAGATGAGTTTCCCCACTGGAAACAATGTTTTGAGATCTACCTCAATGGAGTGGATCCAAATTTGTGGGAAGCTATCGAGACTGGGTATAGTATGCCGGTGGGAGTAGATGGGGTAAAGCTTACTTTGGGAGGGATGATTGATGCTCAGAAAGTTAAGTATAACACAGAGAAGAGAGTTTATGCATTGATTACACAGTCTATTCCTAAAGATATTTTCCACCAGTACTCGGAGAATAAGCAGGCCAAGAAATTGTGGGATGAGCTGGAAAAGAGATACGATAGGAATGCTTCACTGAAGGCAATTAAAGCTAAGGAACTGAAGAAGGAATTTGACAACTTCTCATTGATGGGAAACGAGAGTTTGGACGATGTTATTGATAGATTCTACCATCTGATGAGTGAATTGCATACACATGGTGTTGCTACTACCATGGAAGAAAGGTGTCAAATTTCGTAGACGGATTGCCGAAAAGTGGGCTTCATTTGTGTCAAATCTGAGACAGAATGAGATGCTGGCAAAGTTAGATATCAATGACTTCATTCTAAAGCTACGAGAAGAAGCACTTAGGATGAAGTACAGAGCTCAGAAGTCTTCGCACACTCAGAATCCAGCTTTGTACAATGCCACGCCTCAAGCTAAGACGTCTGGAGCACCTCTTAAGACTGCATTTATGTCTAGCTCATCGGGTCCTTCACAAGCTTCTCCTTCAGGTTCAAAACGTCAGGGTCTTCTTGTGTCCATTACATTGGAACTGAAGCGAATGCTACTAGACTGAAGACCGAGAACCTCGGTAATGTGACTGTGGAAGTAGCTCGAGAGCACATAGATCTTTTGGCAGCAGTGGTTCATTCTTATGATGGACTTGTTGCTGGGAAGATTGGAAACTGCCATCTGGCAGATAAGGACTACGAGCAGGTGGATGAATTGGAGTTGGAGAAAATGGACATTATGTGGGCCTTAGCTAGTGCTGTCCGAGGGAGAGAAGTTTGTGAAAAAGACCGGTCAGAACTTGGTTGCTACTAAGGATACCACATTTGCTTTGACAAGAGTAAAGTGACCTGCTTTAACTATGGAGAAAAGGGGCACTTCAAAAGAGAATGTGTGAAGCCAAGAAGACTGGGAACGGGAACCCATTCTTGTCCTTCATCGTCAAGACAAGCAAGCTAGCAGTTCTACTTCATCAAGCAAGGATCCAAAAGCCTTGACTGCTCATGATGATGAAGGACAGGACTGGAGCTTTCGGTTTGTCTCTCCAGGGGAATCTAATATTGCCAGTGTAGAAGATTTAGATGATGATTCCGCGAGTGAGGGAGATATGGCAGTTGAGATAGCAATGTCAAATATGGAAGAGACAACTGCAACTGAGGTCAGCTACAAGCCTGAAGAAGGGATTTCAACAGCAAAGACAGAATCACCAGAACCAGAGACATCTGATGCTGCATTGATGGCTAACTCTTCTGAACCTCCTCAGGTAAGTACCATTGACCAACTGTTTAAAAAACATGCTTGTTCGATTGTGATACTTTTAGAGATAGCATAGATGAGAAATTTGCTAGGTTTTAGATCATATGATAACTTAGTAAAGGATTTGCAACTGTGCACTGAGGCTAATAGAGTTTTAAAACAAAATGAGTATAGTTACAAAGAAAAGATAGACCTTTTGACTAAACAGCTTAGGGAAACTGAAGCAGTTGCATTTAACCAAGCTAATGACATTAGGTACTATCTTAACTCCCTAGAAGACACTAAGAAGCAAAAGGCAGTTTTAGAAGTAGAAGTAAACTCATTAAAGCAAAACTGCACAGTTGGACCAGTTCATCATATTGTTCAACACTTAGTGAGAGAAAGAAACAACGGAAGGGTTTTGGGTTATAAAGTGGTTCCACCACACCTGAGACCTTGATGAACTAAGAGTAGACCAATAAATAACAACCCCATCAAGGATCATGTGATGTCTATTCCCCTTGTTAGTGATCCAGATTCTGCATGTTCATCATTGAATCTGGAACAAAACAAAAGGAGACCACTTCAAAGGCAAAGGGTAAAATGCCTTGTGTTAATCTGAAAAGAATTTGAAAAGGTTATATAAAGTCCGGGTCAACAAAGTCAAATCTGAATCTAAAAGGACTGTCTTGTTAATCTTTCACAAGCTTCATGTCAAAACCAGTTAACCAAAAGGAAAAAGATGTTAAAAATGTTAAAACAATAATTTTGTTAAACAGCGAGAAAACATCAAAAGAAACAGAGTCAAAACCAACTAGTGATGGGCTACTAGGGTGTCACACACATCTCCACAAAGAAAGTTTAATCATAAAGTTGATAGCAGGGCATGCTACAACTGTGGAGAGTATGGACACATTGCTTTCTTTTGTCCCTACTATCAGACACCTAGGAAGAAGATTGAACTTCAGGATTCAAAAACTAGGTCTTCTAAGAGGAGTGCTTTAACTCCACCTAGAAGAACTAGTGAACCTAAAGTTCAACACACATTAGCCGTCGACTTTTTTCACAAACAGGCATTGCCACAAATCGGATTATGGAAAGAGAAGTCATCCTCTGTGTCTGATAATGATGACAAGAAGAACCTGAGCTACCCTCCCCTCTAAGGGTCAAGGGTTGAATTCATGATGTGTGATGCTCTGGGAAACCAAAGCCAGTAAAGGCTTGGGTTCCTAACCTAAACTAATGTTTCACATTTGATGTGCAGGGTGTCGCTACAGTGCTGAAACCAACACGTGGATTGTAGAAAGCGGAGCATCCATGCACATGACAGGAAACAGAGCTCTTTTATCAAACGTCAAGCAAATAAAAGGAGGGCATGTTTTGTTTGCTGGAAACAAGGGAGCTAATCACAGCTCAGGGAGAGAAGTTGGAAATCAGAAAGTTAAGTTTGATAAGGTGAACTATGTTCAACAACTTCAAAACAACTTACGATCTGTTTCCCAAATCTGTGATAAAGGATTTAAAGTCATATTCGACAACAAGAAGTGTTACGTCCTAAGAAAGACTACGTGATTCCGGAGGACCAAGTTCTGATGACAGCTTCAAGATATAAAGACCTTTTGTTTTGGATCTCTCAATAGCTTCTACAACGGATCATGAAGTTCAGTGCTTTCTACTCAAAAACCCACTGAGAAGGACTCCATCTCCTGGCATAAGAGAAGGGACACATCAATCACGGAGATAAATCACTTGATCCAGAAGGATCTTGTGAGAGATTAATGTCGAATTTCCAACTTCCTGATTTTTGTGTAGCTTGCAAGAAGGCAAACAGACGAAGAAGTCTCATAAGGAAAAGAAAGTTCATTCAATAGAACTTCCTCTTGAACTTCTTCACATGGATCTGTTTGGTCCAGTCAGTACAAAAGGCATTGCAGGCGACTTGTATTGTTTTTGTGGTTACTGATGACTACACAAGATTCTCTTGGGTAATGTTTCTGAAGTCCAAATCAGAAACATTTGAGTCATTCAAGGAGTTGTAACCACACTGGAATCTCTCTACAAGCTGAAGGTGAGACAAGTACGCTCAACACGGGACTGAATTCAAGAATCAGTGGATGGAGGCTTACTGCAAGGAAAAGGGAATTGTGCATCAATTCACTTCTGCCTACACGCCTCAGATGAATGGTGTTGCTGAGAGAAAGAACAGAAGCTTGATAGAGACAACACGGACAATGCTGGCAGACTCAAAACTGCCTATCCAATTTTGGAATGAGGCAGTGGCTAATGCGTGTTATACACTGAATCGAGTTCTAATAGTCAAGCGCCACAGAAAGACATGTTACGAGCTACTAAACGACGTAAACCGAATCTGGAGTATCTTGAACCATTTGGCGCGCCGTGTACACTTCTGAAGAAGACTCAGAAGGAAAATTAGCGAGAAGGCTGATGAAGGAATCTTCCTAGGATACAACATACCGAACAAGAGAGTTTACAACAACTCAACGGGTCTAGTAGAAGTGTGGGTGTATGTTGATGTTCAGAATATACCACACCCCATACTGGTAAAGGACCCACCTACTTTTTCAACTATGATGGATTCTTTGAGTTCTTCAACATCCCTATCTCTCCTTTTGATGATGAGTTAGCTACTCGAATGATGTAGATATCTTGAATACACCATCTCTTGATTCAACATCATCGAGCTCACAGGGAGAATCATCTACTCAATCAGGGGGAGTAGTCGATGACAGTGACTCCTCCTCTGAAGATGAAGGAAGAAGATGACCAGAACAGTCAGGAGGAACACGTTCCAGTTCCCGAAAGTCCACAAGCATCTAACGGTGATTCACCTTCGACTTTGGAACCTCAAACTCCTTCTACCTCAGATGCAGAACCAAATGTTCATAATCTTGGCTCTGAGGTAGCTGTTCATACTACTCCTTGATCATGATTAAACGTCTATCATCCCTTAGACAATGTCATGGGGATGTCAGATCAGGAGTAACAAACCCGAAATCAGCTGTACTCAGCTGATTATGCCTCTGTTATGGAAAAGGGATACATTCATGATGGCGCTTATCAGTGTTTTGTCTCGCAGTTTGAACCAAAATACGTCAGTGATGCACTAAACGATGAGGCATGGGTGAGTGCCATGCAAGAACTTCTTCAGTTCAAGAAGTTAGGAGTATGGACTCTGGTAGATAGACCTAAAGGTGCTAAGGTCATTGGCACCAAATAGGTCTTGAAATGCAGAAAGAAGGATGACAAGGGGTCATTATCAGGAACAAGGCTTGACTGGTTGTTCAGGGATTTCGCCAAGTCGAGGGGATTGACTACAATGAAGTGTTTGCACCGTGGCAAGGATGGAAGCCATTCGTATCTTCCTTGCCTATGCATCGTATATGAAGATTAAAGTCTATCATTAGATGTGAAGAGTGCATTCCTTCATGGGAAAATTCGAGAGGCAGTGTATGTCAGTCAATCTGAGGGATTTGAAGATCCTTATCATCGGGACAGAGTTTACAAACTCGACAAGGCCTTATACGGGCTTCATCAAGCTCCAAGGGCCTGGTATAAGAAACTCTCAACTCATCTTGTGAAACACGGATTTCGCAGGGGAGTCATTGACTGCACACTGTTCATCAAATAAAAAGATGGAGACCTACTGCTAGTACAAATCTATGTCAATGACATAATCTTTGGTTCAAAGAAGGAAGAATTATGCAAAGAGTTTGAAGCAGTTATGAAGAAAGAGTTTGAGATGATGCTATGGGGGAGATGAAATTTTTTCTCGGGTTACAAGTGGATCAGACCCAAATGGGATCTTTACATCAGACCAAGTATGTGGGAGACATTCTCAGTCGGTTTGACATGGAGAATGCTTCTGCTGCTGGGACTCCACTTGCTACAAATCATGAATAGCACCTGACGAAAATGGAGATCTGGTAGATGCCACAATGTACCGAGGAATGATTGGATCCCTCATGTATCTCACTGCCTCAGACCTGATATCATGTATGCTACATGTTTATGTTCTAGATATCAGGCTAAGCCTAAGGTTAACCATCTGATCGGGGTCAAAAGGATATTTTGTTATCTGAAGGTTACACCCACACTTGGTTTGTGGTATCCTCATGATGATGACTTTGAGCTCACACGTATAGTGACTCGGATTACGGGTTGCAAGATGAACTACAAGTCTACATCAGCAGGGTGTCAATTCTTTGGGTGGAGTTAGTTACCTCGTCGTAATGTAAGAAGCACCTCGGTTGCATTGTCAACCTGTGAAGCCGAATACGTTGCTGTTGCAATTTGCTGTTCACAAATCATCTGGTTTCAACAGCAAATGCGGGATTACGGTTTAATGTTTTTTTCTACTCCTATCTTTGTTGATAACTCTGCTGCAATTGCAGTAACTAAAAATACGGTACAACATCCAAAGACCAACACATCGGTATAAATACCATTTCATAAGAGACTGTTTTGAAAAGAACTTAATCGATGTGGTAAAAATTAATACTGACTTTCAACGCGCTAACTTCTATACAAAAGCCTTTGATAAACCACGTTTTCTATATCTGTTAGAGGTCAACGGGTTAAAAAGAAGTGATGTTATTCCTGATGATGATCATGTGTAGTCCAATGCATTTTAGTTATATTTTTCTTTTCATTTTTCCTTATTTATTTTATTCTGTTTAAATTAAATTCATGTATTTTTAGCTGTCTGGTAAAATCCTAAAATAATTAAATCCAGTATGATTTTAGAATTTTAGGGGGAGAGTAAGTCAGCTAGTAACATTAAAAAAACAACAAACAAATGAGGGAGAAGGAGTGGATAGCTGATATAAGGTAGATCGTATCTGTGATACCGATTCAAACCTTTTGGAAAATGATAGTACACAGTAATAAATCAAAAGGGACTTGAAAATTTAATTTAGAAAAGATGAAAAATTCAAGTATAAGTCTGTGTAGTCTAAGCAATATAAAAAGGAAGATGATAGAAAAACTGGTAACTACAAGGTAACACAAAGAAAGTAGACCTAGAGGTTGCTAGACCACAAATGATATGTCGGTAGATTCAACACAATAGATTATTAGACCTGACTGGTGATCTCAAGATCAAACTAAGTTGTTCAACTGACTGTGGGCTGCCATCTTATCATTGGTTACACAATCAACATATTCAATAAGGGATAATGAGCATGTAAACGCCACAATGTGTCGGATGACCATAAATAGAGCAAAGCATGGAAAAAATGAAAGACAAATGCTATCAAGCTAATGACATATGTTGTTGTGCATTCTGTGCAAAAGAAAATTTAGCTGCTCTAACAAGAAGATAGGTTGTGTGCCTCTCTGCTGTGCGATGGCACTGACCTGAGGATAAGCATAACTTAGATATTCTAGAATTCATTGTTGTTTGCCGCCTCTTTGCTGTGCGATGGCACTGACCTGAGGATTGGCTTCTCTTTGAAAGCTCTAACAATATTTCTTGTAAAAATACCCGTAGACCGCTCAAAAGCTCCTGAGGAATGTTGATTACCATATAAGTGTGGGATCCAAAATGTTAGTTGAAATAATTAAACCTAAAACTATCACCAGTTTGTGTCTAAAGTCTGTGTATGGATTTAAGAGGACAAATATACTGAAAATCATTGTGTGCTGCAATTCTTGAAAGTTCAAATCAATGTGAGAATCTAATAGTACCAGTGTGATTTCCTAAATTTGCTAACGACTCTATATGAAAACCAAGAATTGAGCATCAAAAGGTTTTTTGATAACAAGTCCCAAATGATTTGACTTGCCTATATGATTCCAAAATTGATTTGTACAGGTGTGGTCAAACTAATTGACCATTGTCACAGACTATCTTGAACCAAATCCAGTAGATTCTATCTTAGGATTTCCTCTCACAAACACAAAAAATATCAAAACAGTGTTTATTGTGTATTTAGTTTAAGGTTTCTAGTTAGTTAGTCATTTAGTTTGTTTATTCATCGGACTACATCATGAAATTCAGTAAGGGATTAATTCACCAAAAAGGGTCATGTCTAAGATGACCACATGTGGTTTCAAATGTTAAATGATCACGTCTGAGGTGATCAAAAGTTTTTGAAGTTAAAAGGATCATGTCTGAGATGATCAAATGCGTATAATGTTGATTCTATAGTTTGAAAAGGGTTTAAATGTAAAATGGTAAGAAATGCAAAAAAATTCATAAGTATGACCCATTCGCACGAATGGACCATTAGTATGGACTTATCATACAAATGGGAGCCATTCGTACGAATGGACCATGAGTATGGACCATTCAACAGAATGGCCCATACGAATGACCCAGTCGGATGTTTTAGAGCGAACGAATGAGTACGTCGCATGACTGAACTCCAGTTGGACGACTGACCCAATCGCACGACTGAGGCCCATTTGCCCAAATGAAATGTGCGTATGAGCCCAGTCGTACGATTTAATTTAGGGTTAGTATAAATAGAGGGAGAGTCGGTCGCAGAGACTCACCACTCTCAAATTTACCCTAAATCGCACGACTAACGTTACTCTACCCAAATTTCGTTTGATCACTATAAACCATCGATTCTCACATACTGACCATCTTCATTGACTCTACAGGTAATTTGCGATGCAGAAACATTACAAATCATTCAATTTGACACTAATAATCTGAATCGGACTTGTTAGAAAAACCGTGACTTATGTGGCAAAATAACCTAACTAAACGACGTAAACAAATGAAATTAAAGGTTTTAGGTGTTAAACAAAGGATTGCGAGTCTAATGAACCAGAACACGAAGTCTAAAACTCAAAATTGGTGAAAAATTGAATTTGAATTGAACAGACAGAACGACGTGCGAATGGACAGGTTGATGAACTTCAGTCGCACGACTGAAGGGTGCGTATAGCTTAACCGCACAACTAAACCATGCGTATGAGTTCAGTCTCACAACTGGTGTAACCACATGAGGTTACATACGCATGAGTCCAGTCGCACACTCAATAGTATGTATGGGGTCATTCGCACGACTGAATCCCAGTCGCACTGCTCATTCGCAAACTTGATCTCAGTCGCACAGCCTCATTCGCATGACAGAAAAGAATTTTTTTCAAGTCCAAGTGTTTCATGACATTCTTATCCAATGGGTACTAATGTTTACTTTCCTTGTGTAATAGATGGCAAGTGTGATGGACCATGAGTACGAAGCACAATATTTGTGCTCATCTGGATCTGACATCCAGAAATGCTTCAGACTTCTCTGGCATTATCACCTTCCTAAGGAGATCGAGGATTGCACACACTATATCTGCTCCATGTACACCTTATCGCTCTATTCAACAGGCCTTCTGGAAGTGCGGTAGTTGATCGATCCTCTGAGCCTCACTGTATCAGAAGTACTATCTTTGGAGAGGCTATAGCTATCACAGAGGAGGATCTTAGGATCGTGTTACAGTTGGGGACGATGCTGACTGTCCTACTAGAACTACACCCCCTTACGGTCAGAGGATGTTTTCTTCAGCCAAGTACTCTGGGGACATCAATGCTGGAGTGCTCAACAAGAGCAACCTCTGTCCCCAGTTCAAGGACCTTGCTCACAATTGCTGAAGTGCATAGCATCCAGGAAGGGAGGCTTTGATGAGTTGTCTGACCAGATCTAGAATGCCTATGTTGCGTTGGTGCTGAACCATCCGTTCAACTTCTCCAGGATGATCTTCACCTACTTGGTGGAGAACATTGAGGGGAAAGGAAGGAGGGTTTCTGCATGTACCCCCCGATTCATGCAGATGATTATAGACCAGAAGCTCACCTCCCTGCCAAAGGAAAAGGATGATGCGTATGCTTGAGGTGATGATGATACCACCTTGGGCCGATGAAGGTATACAGGGGGAAGCAGGTAAAACCTCCTGTCAGGAATTGTTTGGCATCTGGCCCATGAGGACTATGTGGTGCCAGCTAGGAGGAAGTGGCGCCACGACGACAGTGATTCTGATGTGAGCAGATTGCTCTTCCCACCGATGATTCTGATGATGATGATAGTGGGGATGCGGGGGATGATATGCCTATTCCACCGAGGGGCACAACTTCAGATTTATTCCCCCAGTATCTGCCCCAATAGGCGACATAGCTGAGTCGGCGGGTTTCCACCAGGACTTCATACCTGGTGAGGAGCAAGAAGAGTCGGATGAGGAGCCCTTGACGAGGACTGTGGGAAGCAAGGTTGTTCCCATAGGGTATGGACTCCGAGCGGTTGGTGAACGCCCCAGGGATACAGGAGAAACGACTACAGATCCTAGCTATGCCCCTGAGTCAGCTAGCCGTGTTCTAGGGGGAGCATCCACCTCAACTGGATCGAGGAAGAAACGGATGGCTCAGCCCCACGGCCAGAAGAAGAAGAAGAGAAGACTCACCTTCGTCACCACCACAGCTACCACTACCACCGCCACACCTCCCACCACTGTACATATGCCAACCACCACCATATCTTTCACTTCTACTTCATCTCCACTATCTCACAGACCCAACCCCATCTTCACCATAGCCACCACCACCACCACAGCCACCACCACCACCACAACCACCACCACCACCACTAGCCACCAAGCAGGACCCTCATCCCATCCCGCACATATATATGGATCTCCTCTACCTCCAATTGGGGTAGAGGAACAGCTTTCTGCGCTGAACCGGATGGTGATGCGTTTATTAGCTGCTGATAAGGAGAAGATGGCACAGATCCGTCATCTGACAGATCTTACTGCAGCATAGTCTTAGCAGATCTCGGAGCAGGCTCGGTTGATAGATGAGCAGGCCCAACAAATGGCCGCTCAGAGCCACGAGATCGCCCAACTCCAAGAGCATAGTGTCACATCTACTAAGAGAATTGAGGAGTTGGAGGAGGCTAAGAAGACCATCATGCTAAAGCTTAAGGGATCTAAAGACGAGCCACTAAAGATTAAAGAGGGAGACGAAGATGATAAGAATGATGATGAGGATGATGATGAAGATTATGATGATGAGACTGAGGATGATGAGGGGATTGAGGACGAGAGGACAGAGAGAGGAATGAGGATTATGATGAAGGAGGGGATGCAACTGCATCTGCCCTACTCAAGGTCAGGAAGGAGATCCAAGAAGAAAAATACCAACAAGCTTCCTCCTTTGCTCCACCAAGTGATGATCCAGCGATCCAAGAGAAAAATCCAACTATCAGAGGGATAGTTCGATGTTGCTCCCCTTCAGCAGATCAAGACTCAGCTAACTATGATACTTGATCGGCAAGGATCGTCAGAAGGTCGGTGGTTATACCCCTGAAGAAGGGGAATAATTCACGATCTATTAAATGAGCAACTAGCTGAGATCTTCAAGCTAAATCCTGATGAATGTGAAGGATGCTCCACCTGTGACTCGACAAGTGACGAAGAGCTCAATGACGTTGATGAAATAGAGATAGAAGATGTCACTGCGCACACTACCCTCAGTATGCTGACAATGAGGGAAATGTGGTCCCCAATCTGGGTGAATCCCTTGTCAGTGATACGTTTGAGGTGTTAGACAAAATGGAGCAGGAGTCAGAGAAGACAGAGGGAACGGCCCAAGCCTCAAATGATGATGTTGATATCCAAAGGTGGAGTGGGCTGCCTGTTTTGAAGAAGTTAGAGCCCAACGCGCTGCATCTAAACAGGATGCCACACCAAACTCTACAGATTCAAGAAACATCATAAGGTGTTGGGCAGGATTATAGCATGGGCATATTTTGAGGACCTTAATGTCTATGCAGTTAAGAGAGAGAAGGGCATAGAGTACTTTAGATTTCCACATGATCTAAAGACTCTACCAGGTTTTGAGCTCAACCAGCTGGCCAAACTGAAGCTGTTGTATGCTGACCCGAGAAAGATGTCAGGCTAGTTTGAGGCTGCCCTAAGGAAGGAGTACCACACCAGGTGGGTTAACTTCAGACCCCAACAGCCTACAAGGTACATCAGAAGGTCTGAAGTTGATCCATTACTGGAAAGCCAAAGATAGTGTTGAAGTGGAGTCCTCCGCGCACGATGTCAACAATCCCACTCAGGGAAATGCCATAGGACTTCACTCCACACTTTAAGTGGTGGTACTACGATTGGAGGACATGAGAAGTGGTCATAGTCCTAAACAAAGAGGGCCAAATGGATACTATCAGGGTATTTGACCTAATGTGGCTACCAACTTTGTCAGCTAATGATGTTTACACTCTATACAAGTGGCCACTGTTCTATGATACGCAGGATATAGTACACCCTCCAGTTCTAGAATGTCATAAGACTCTGTTTTGCATTTGAGATTCATGCAGGAGTCACAAAAGAGGATAAGTACAAGAAGTATGAGGAGGTAATGAAGAAAACAAGACATTAGAGAGATCTAGGTCCAAGGGGGAGTTTGTTGATACATGTATGTCCCTAGATCATTATATGAATGTAATAGATCTTGTTTGTCTGATTCTGATATAATGTTTGGAATGATTAATGAAATGATATTGGTTGTTTGTTATATTATAATGTTTAATATTTCATTAATGAGTCGATGTTGAATTGTGTTAATTAATTAGGTTGTGGTCGTTTGAATTGTTACACATAATGTTATATTAATTAATACATTCAAATTTAACAAATTGAAGTTCTCATACGAATGGCCCATGCGAATGGACCATACGCATGAATAACTTCATACGAATGACTCAGTCGCATGACTGAACCAGAGACTGGATCAATCGTATGATTGTAACATAAGATTGGCTCAGTCGCACGACTAAACACTCAGTCTTGCGGATGAACAACCGCATGGTTCAATCGCACGACTGAACCATACTAATGGTTCAGTCACACAAATGAACAATACTAACCTATAAATACAACCCAATTCGTGGAAAAACATAAGCATTCATTCTATTTCCACTCCAGACGTACCCTAGCCGTCCAGAAGCCTCCAAGTTGATACTCCAAGTTCATAGAACGTTGTAGATCGATTCCTAATCGATTCTTAACGTTTGATTCAATACTTTATTGATTCTACGTGCGTTCTCATTGATTGGATCACCAATCAAATAGGATTCCACACTATTTGGTTTGGTTTACACGTTAATCATTCGGTATTTCGTTCAAATACCAGGTCCTAACAACAGGCGAGAAGGTTTCATCATAATCAACCTTTTGATTTTGAGTGAAACCTTTCGCTATAAGTCTTGCTTTGTAAGTATCCAAGTTTCCATGTATATCCATTTTCTCCTTGAAACCCATTTTCATCCAACCGGTTTGGAGTTAAGTGGAGGGTCAACCAATTCCCAAACTTGATTGTCATACATGGATTGCATCTTAACGTTCATGGCATCCAGCCATTTGTCACAATCCGAATTGGACACTGCTTCAAGGTATATGGTTGGCTCATAGGAGTCAACCACATAGCATCCATTCATGAAAGATCCATATCTTTCAAGTGGAGTGCTAACTCTACCAGTTCTTCGAACGTTTTGTGTGTATTGATCAATCTCTTGATCATCATCAACAACCTCTTGTTGATTGCTTGTGTCAACTAAACGTGTATTGGCTTGTGGATCTTGATCCTCATCAAATTCCACTATTCTATACGTTATTTCTCCATAAGGAACTTAGTTTCTAAGAACTCAGCCTTTCAAGCAATAATTACTCTTGCTCTGTTGGATCAAAGAAGTAGTATCATATACAATCTTTGGGATATCCAACAAATATACACTTAGTGAATCGACTATCTTGGTCAGGTCCATATTCAAAATACGAGCCTCGGAGAGCATTGCGAAAACCCAAAATGATAGAGGTAGTGAGCTTATAGCCATCATAGATTTGAACCATATCCAATAGGGTTTGATTTCTCCTTTCAGACACACCTTCATGTTGTGGCATTCCAGGTGGAGTAAGTTGTGAGAGGATCCCATAATTTCTTAGATGGTACTAAAAGCTTCATTTAGGTATTCTCCTCCTCTATCTGAATGAAGAACTTTGAGAGTTTTATTGAGTTGATTTTCTACTTCATTCTTGAAGATTTTGAACATTTCAAAAGCTTCATGTTTGTGTGTCTCATGTACACATAACCATAGCGACTATAATCGTCGGTAAGGTAATGAAGTATCTATCACCATTTCTAGTCATTGTCTTTAAAGAGCCACATACACCCGAATGCATGATACCCAATAAGTCTTTTGCCCTCTCGTTAGTGCCACTAAAAGGCGACTTGGTCATCTAGCTTGTAAACAAGATTCACACTTATCAAATGAAACATTTTTATTTGATTTTCAAAAGACCATTCTTTTGAGGTGTTTGAATCTGATTCTTGTTTATGTGACCAAGACGACAATGTCAAAGATAAAAATCACTTAAACCCTTTTAAGTTTCTTGGTGCTTGTTTGGTATAATGAGCTATTATAGGATGAATCATCATGAACCAATTCATAGATTCCAAACCATTTTTAACAAACTTGTTTGGCATAGCCTTGAAATAAAATACATCATCCATACAAACATAAATACCATTTTTAACAAACTTTTATTCATAACCACATTGTTCTAAAAGGAATATCAAAATTATGTTCTTAGTCAAACTAGAATCATACAAAATGTTCTTTAGAATAACTTCCAAACCATTTGAAAGTTTCTAAATATTGTCTCTTTGGGCTTCGACATCAACTTTTGCTCCGTTGCCCATGTAAAGACTTTTGTCTCCCTTCTTGAAGTGCTTATTTCTTTTGAACCCTTGCAACAAATTGCAAATATGAGTTCCACATCCGTATCCAATACCCATGTGTTTGAAGAAATAACATTTCAACCAATGTGAATTATGAAAGTTATGCTTGAGGTTTGCCCAGCATCCCTCTTGTCTATCAACTCTTTGAGATAGGTTGGACAATTCCCTTTCCAATGTCCTATCTTTCCACACTCAAAGCATGGATCTTTCTCCGTTACCTTAGGCTTCTTAAGCTTAGGCTTTGGAGGTTCCGCTTTAGTCTTTCCTTTCCCCTTTCCTTTGATGTCCCCTTTCCTTTGGCAACATTTGCCTTGGATCAGGGAATGGCCCTTTCTTATTGTCTTCCTCATTGATCGAGAGAACAGGTAGAACCTTTCTATCCATCCCTGCTTCAGCTGTTTTGAGCATTGCGTGAAGCTCACCAATACTCTTGTCCCACCCTTTCATATTGTAATTCATTATGAACGTCTCAAACCTTTTGGTTAGGCCATTAAGGATCAACTCCGTGGCTACCTCTTTTGAGACGGGACATTAAGCCTCTTGAGGCGATCACGTGGCATTTCATCTTAAGAACAAAGATGATACCGATTGGGTTTCTTCCATGTGACACGCATGAAGCGCTCGAACCGTTTTGAAGCGCTCTACCCTAGCTTGTTGAAGGAACATTTCCTCAACTGGGTAGTTATGTCATATGCCCCAAGTTGCTCCAAGTCCTTTTGGAGTTCGGGAATCATAGTTCCCAACACGAGGTAGGAAACCTGCATGGAATCCTCAATGTATTGAAGCCAATCATCATAGGCCTCAACATCCTAAGGGTCGGGTTGGTCAGGAATAGGATCGTCAAGGACATAGGCCCTTTTCTCTTACTTGAGAACAATTCTCAAGTTTTGATACTAGTCCATAAAGTTATTATGGTTAAGACGATCCCTTTCTAAGATGGTTCTCAGTGATAGGGTAGGGACGGTCGGGGTGGTAGCATTATTGTTTGCGGCCATTTCTACAAAATTATAAAGTTCATTTTAGTATTTCTGAAAAAATTGCATTTTAATTATTAATACCCTTTACACGTCTCATAGACAATTAATAATTAAAATCTAGAATCCAACGTTACATTTAAATAGTGGTTAGGTGACCTTTATCCCATTATTAAATTAACAAGGTAGTCAACATTTGACAATTGCAACCTATTGCAACTTCTAGCTATATGGGATCGGTTAAACATCTTATGTTTAGTCGGCATGTAACATCCCATCAACACCATTGTACGCCATGCTTCGGTGACCCTATGCACATGGTTTCCAATTCAAGTCGTCCTACTTACACACACGTGTGAGTTTACACATACAAGCAGTTAGGTGACCTTTATCCCACAAATATGTTAAGCTCACCTCAAACACACAAGTTCCCTAAAAGTGGTTAGGTGACCTTTATCCCACAAGTAGTTCTCAAGTGATTCGAGTGTCGTGTAAAAGGATGGTGTTTAACTTGTTTCCAAAGGGATTTAAGTTTCCATTAATTCTAGTTATGAAAACTCTATGTACCTTGTATTCACATGCTTTCAAATACATGGTACCCTATGGTTCTCTTTTAATAAAACCTCTTTTATTTGAAATCATTAATCCTTTTTGACGGGTTTGCTAGAACACAAAATCCATGTTTAACCTTTTAACATTCTGAAAAACGCAGCGGAAATATGGCTTTTAAAACGATTTTTAAAGCTGAAAATATAATCTTCTATATGTTCATATGTTATGAAAACAAACCAAATCATGAGGATCATTCTTATGTGAATAGACAAGCTATGTCAATACATAAACGTACATAAAATCACAACTTGAACAAGCTGTGACAACTACCTTGTTCCAGCACCAAATGTCGACCAAGATGGGATGTTTGATGCTTGTTCTTTTGGCCAAGACTTCAAGGAGGAGTCCTCAAGAGCTTATACCCAAAGCCTTGTGAAGCATACACAACTCTTGCTAGGGAGAGATCACCAAATCAAGACCAAGAAACTGCTTCAAAAGCTGCTGCCCAGCCGAGACCAGAGGGAGAGTTTTTGAGAGTTTTTTGTCTTTCAAAGTTGCATGTAATGTGTGTGGTCTATCTGATTTTTTGAGTTCAAGACTCAATTAAATGTGTGTTGGTGGTCAAAACAAGTTTGGTCCAATAGAATGAGAGGGGAGGGGCGGCCAAGAAGGGTTTAAAACCCTTTTCCTCTCAAAACTATCACACATTGAAATGTCATTTATACTAGACATACAATTAATTGTATGTACAAGATATATAAATGTAATTACATACTTATACAATTAACCATTTAATTTATAAGCTGTAATTTCTCACTTAATATTTGGTGTCATCTAACTAATTTAAACAACACATCAAATAATATTGTTGAACAAAATATCCTAATAAGTTGTTCCCACTTACATGCAACTTATTTAGAAAACCCATTTTCTAAATTGGTGTAAATATTTAATTGCATGATCACATCATCAATTAAATATTTAATTGGTGTTTGCCAAGCTTGTTGTTGGGTATAACCCGACTTGGATCATAACGTACTAACCACATCAATATTCTAAGTGTCTTGGGCACACAGAATCCAACACTTTTAACAACCTTTTATTAGTCACTTAATGATTAGGAACCAAAAAATTCAGCTTGTTGTGATAATTTATTTAGATTGCAAGGAATATCCATATATCAAACAATCAACATAAAATGAACAATCAAACAAGCATATATCAAACAACCACATGTGCATAACCATAGCCACTATGTTGACAACACTTGTTTGCCATCACAAGTGTTGTCATTTGGTCTTTCCTAAGGGTTGAACACAACACAAAGATGAGATCTCCAAAGACCCCCACTTGAACTTGCATCCAAATGCTTCAAGTCCTTCTCTTGTGTCTTCCTTTTGTGTTTCCATCTTGTGCATCTTCTTTTACAAAACTCATATCCTAATACAAATTTTCTAATAAAAGAAAACATACTTAATCTATCTATTACATCACAAATGAATGAATAAATAAATTACATCCAAATACTAAACACAAAAGAATAATATTACAACCTATAAGAATGAATACAACCAACACAAAACATCCATTCAAAACCAAAACAACACAAGGTCAAGGCTAGGTTATGCACCAATATGAATCATCATATACAACATTCAAGAACCAAATAAACCCCCATATGACCCTAAATTTTCAGCCAACATAAACCATGAATTTAGGGTCTTTTGTCCAAACAAAAACATAATCAACTACTTGATATCTTACTTTCAAGGTTTAATCACTAGCATGTTAGATATAACCTTGAAAGGTTGGGGATTTATTATCATCACCACAAAACAGCCCCAATATGGTTGTTAAAGCCTCATAAAACCAATTTTACAAGAACACATGAAACTAGTCATCCACATATCCGGCTCTAGATGCCAATCTTGGGTTTGTTGGACCATACCAAAGTTGTTTAACCTCTTAAACTTAAAAACGCAGCGGAATAATACTTTAAAATTATCATTAGAAATCTGAAAATTAAGGCTAATGACAAAACATCAACAAACCCAAGAACATAGGATCTTATATATGTGTTTGGACTAGCTATCACCATAAATAAGAACCATAATATGACAATACATACTACCTTCCAAAGGCTGCTGAAAAACGAGATATAGATGAGGAGAATGATGTTCTTGAACAGCCAAAACACCAAGAAGAGGTATCCTCAAGCTTCCATACCCACAAGCATCAAGCATACACCATGTTGCTAGGATTTGAGCACCAAAATCGGATCAAGAAGGCTGCTGGAGCCTTGTTCCAGCCGTGAACAATCAAGAAAGCTGCTGGAGTTTTGTTCCAGCCGCAAACTCTTTCTTCCAAAAGAAAGGTTGATGTTCATGTGACCCTTTAGCATATATGAGTGAGAACAAGATGAAGTGTGTGTGTTCAAGCAGATTGTAGGTTCCAAAAACTTCAAAGAAAACAAAAAGAGAGCCCTTTCAAAGGGGGCGGCCGAACCCTATTTGGGTTTTGTTTCCCCCCTAAAAGTCCCTTTTTAATCTTTTTGTTAAACTAATGTTAAAGATAGTTATATATAATTAACCTTTTAGTTATATAATATACACACACTTTTATTATTTGATGTTATTTAACTAAATTAAACAACATTACAAATAATATCCATGAACAAATATCCATATAAGTTGTTCAATCTCATATGCAACTTATTTAGAAAACCCATTTTCTAAATTGGTGTATTTATTTAATTGTATGATCATATCATCAATTAAATAATATTTGGTGTTTGCTAAGCTTGTTATTGGGTATGACTCGACTTGGATCATAACGTACTAAGCACATCAATGTTCTATGTGTCTTGGGCATAAAAAATCCAACATTTCCATCCCATTCTCAGTTTAAGTTAAGGTTTATTTTGAAAATTTACCCATTTCACTTAAACTTTTGGCTCTGATACCAACTTGTAAGGCCCCGTTCCCGGGATGATTATAGCTGGTCAACCATTGCACATAAAACATATACTTTGCATTTAATCATCAAAACATTGCAGCGGAAACATAAAACAAATGGCATTTCATTTCATCATAAAAACTTTTGCAAAACAATGCATCGTTTGTCGGTTACAAAATTACATTGTTGTATTACATCAGAAAAGCTTTAAATAAATGGATGCCATCCAAAAGAGCTGAGCAGCTGTCTCGTGCCATCCTCAACAACCTTACCTGCCAACTGGAAAATGCATAAAAGTCAGCGTTGCTGAGTGAGTTCTAGTTTTATAGGAAAACATACTTTTCTTTCATTAAAACCCTTCATTTCAAGTGTATGTGATCATACATCATACGTACATACAGATAATATCATTATTATCTTCATCATTCTTTCGTTCATACTTTCATTCATTCATCGTATTACATTATCGTTCACTTCTCTTTCTAGATCTGGTCAGACTTTACCCTCTTCGTGGCACTCGGCCACGATTACTGAGGTCGAATGACAAGGATCCGGTTCTGTACGTTATTACAATAATTCATTATCGTTCAATTCATACTTCGCCCTTTCATACATTATCTTTCGTTCATTACTCTCATCATTACCATGAACTTTACCCTTCATGCTCGTGATACTGTGCCTAAGTGTTGGACCAAAAGAACCAATGAGCCTGATCAGAAAAACCTCTAAGTCCCACAGACATTACAACTGCTGAAGAAGATCACAATAGCTGAAGACATCAGCTGATTACAAGGTCTGAAGACAAGGTCTGAAGACAAGAACTGAAGACTACTGTTGAAGACAAAGTCTGAAAGTAAAGTACTGAAGACAAAGTCTGAAAGTAAAGTACTGAAGACAAAGTCTGAAAGTAAAGAACTGAAGACAAAGTCTGAAGCTATCAGCTGAAGACAAAGTCTGAAAGTAAAAGTCTGAAGAACAAAGTCTGAAGAACAAAGACTGAAGACAAAGACTGAAGACCAAAGTAATAAGTAGTTGTCACAACAGCTGAAGTTATCAACTTCAGTAGTTGTGATGGTTTCCTTTCGGTACATGTAATTTATAGTTTCAGTAGTTATAGTTTCAGTAGTTTAGTTTCAGTAGTTTTATGTTTTTGTACTTAAGCATTCTCTGAGATGTAATCAGTAGTTAAGAACATTCTCAGTAGTTTGCATAGTTTCAGTAGTTTGAATAATTCTTTTAGATGTCACTATCAAGTGACAACAGCAGACGTCACATATCCTATATAAGGAATGTTGACTTAATTGTAAAGTGTGACATTGAGCCACCACGAAAGCATTGAATGAAATATTCCTTTTGCAGAATTCTCTCTCTATAACCGTTTACTTTTGCATCGAATATCAATTGTGTTCTTGCGAATTGTCTAATTCATTGTTTGAATTCCGCTGCAATACTCTCTAATTAATCAAACTTAGATCACTGATCCTAATAAATGGTATCAGAGCAAGGTTAATCATTGATCGATCTAAATTGATCATTAAAACTGCTTTTCGATATCTAAGTTTGATTGAATTAGCATATTTGCAAGAATTGGTTAGAGATCATTGAATTTCTACTGCTTTCGTTTATCTGCTTTGAGTTTTCTCTTGGTTCATATTGAGTTTGTTGTGTTTTGCACTAAATCAGTTAAAAACTTAATTGAATTTGGTTGAATCTGAGAATGACTACTCCTTCTAATGACCCTCATAATACCGGTTCCTCAAGCAAGCCTCCGATGCTGGTTAGAACTGAGTATAACATATGGCAACAAAGAATGCTTCATCACCTGTCTGTTAACAGTTCGGGTTGTTGGACATCTGTGGTACATGGTCCACACAAGCTTATGGTGAACAATCCGGAAACCAACCAAATGGTTCCGAAGAAGAAGGAACAATACTCAGATGAGGATCGAAAACTGTTTGAGATTGATGCTAAAGCGCATGGAATTCTGGCCATGGCACTGCCGAATGAAATCTATTCTGGGCTTATGCATCATGAAACTGCTCATGACCTCTGGAATGCATTGAAGGAACAATTTGGAGGAACAGATGAGGTCTTAGCAAATAACAGAGAAATTCTTGCCCAACAATATGAGACATTCTCTCATAGGAAGGGTGAGTCACTGACTCAACAGTTTGATCGTTTTTCCTGTTTGATCTCTGAGCTGAAAATGGTCAAACATGAATACACAAATAGTCAGATGAACAACAGATTCCTCAGATCACTGCCTGAGAGATGGGACACATATACCATTGTCCTACGCTCTAGTGCAAATCTGGATAGTCTATCTCTCACCCAACTCCATGGGAAACTGCTTACATTTGAAAGAGAGATAGAGCAGAAAAGGAAACTGGCATCATCAGGAAAGCTCACTGATGACTTTGTACCAGGAAACACTGCCTTGGTTGGTCATGAGTCAGAATATGCTGCATCAGAAAGCAATTATGATGAGCATATAGATTTCTCATCAAACGGTTCAGATCATGCATTTGTTAGTGTTGACAGTCAGTCAGGCTGTAATAGTGACAATTTGTGTTTCATTATGGATGATTTAAAGGGTATTGCCGATGATGACTTAGAAGAGATGGATATTCTGAGCCAGATGGCCTTGATTAATATCAGATCTCAAAAGTTCTACAAGAGAACTGGTAGGAAATTTCTAGGACTCTCTGGCAAAACCAAAGTTGGTTTTGACAAGAGTAAGTTGAGGTGTCACAAATGCCACAGGCTTGGACACTTTGCAAGAGAGTGTAGATCATTTATATCTAACTTCTCTGCACCCTTTGTGACTTTTCCAAGCAATAGTCCACAAAACAGAGGGCAACATCCTGCCAGTTCTGGTCATCATTCACAACCCATATCTCTTGCATATTTTGTCCCTCAGGGTCCAATGCCATATCCATATCCCTGCTATTATATGCCTCAGCCAAATCAAGTTCAAGTTGCTATTGCACAACAACCTCAAGCCTTACCTGAGCCTCTACCATCTCAATCATCTCAATCACAACCTCATCACAGCTTTTTCACCCCTGGTATTGTTGACTGGAGCAGTTTACCAGATGATCTCTCTGGTAATGAGCAATTATTTGCTGGTGTTGGTCAACATGGTGGTGAACATCCTTTTGGGAATCTAGCTCTCATGGCCCTAGAATCTACTGATAGTTCATGCTCCAATGCATCTTCATCACAGGTAACCCAGGTATCCTTTGAGGCTAAGGCCAAGCTATGTTCTGAATCTTGCATAGTTGCATTTATCTCTATTAGAGAGGCAAATGTAGCTTTAATAAATCAAAATCTAGAGCTTGAGCAAACCCTTCCAAAAGAAAAGCTGAATATGAGTCTGTCCTTAAGGATAAAGATGATGAGATTTATAAGCTTAAATGCCAATTAAATGATGAAAAGGCTAAGCTAGAGGTCATTCTTGAGAACCATAGAGATCTCAAAGAAAAACTTGTAGTTACCCAAGTTGAGTGTGACCGCTGGGTATCATCCTGCAAGGGATTTGAAATGCTGCTCAGCAAGCAATCTGTTTCGAATGTGAAGTTTGGAATTGGTTACAACCACATTGCACCACCTACAGATTTTACTCCAAAACCAATAGTAAAATCTAAAGATGAAAGTAATTTCCAAACCACATCATCATGTGCATCATCCTCAAGTGATCACCCAAAATCACAAGATGAAATCAGTGTTGATACCTCAGCAAATCAATTGGCTGATGGGTTAACTACTGATAAGCACATGAAGCTGAGTACTTTAGATGTTATCCCTCAAAGTACCTCAAGTACTGAAGGGCAAGTCACAACATCTGAAAAGCATTTCAAATCAGCTGAAATAAAAGGATTAACAACTGCTTATGAGAACAGCTGAAGAACAAGTCTTCAGTTGTTACAGATCCTTCAATACTAAACAAAAGTACTGAAAGGAGGAAAGTACTGAAGAGCACACCTTCAGTAGTTTCCACATCGGCAGTTGATCACTCCAAGATGAAGAATAAGCCATGTGAAATATGTGGTAAATTCAATCATCTTTCTGATGAATGTTGGTACAGAAGGGTTCCAAACTTAACAGAGATAAGCTCATTAAAATCCAGATGGATGAAATGAAAAATGAGTTTGAGACTAAGTTTGTACCACAGTCATTCCTTCGTGATAACCTAAGCCTTAACCAAATCCAAAAAGAAGGATAGGGTTTATCATAAAACAGCTGATAGTGTTCCTCATGATAATATCAGACTAAGTCTGTGAATTTTAAGGAGGAAATGGTGGGTCACAGGAACTCATCAAACACAAGTACTAATATGTCACAAGAGCTGAAAGCTTTAGCTACAAATCAGACACAACTTGTTATGTTGTTCAGCATTTGTTGGGGAGAGTTACCAACTAGATGCACCTGTGATCAAACCACTGAAAAGGCATTCCAAGCCCAAATCCAAGGAATCCATTTCAGCACCATCTCCTTCTTCATTAGCTGTTAATCATAAGAAACAAGTTATGGTTAAATCTGTTGATGAAAACAGACCCAAAACCAAAAAGGTTTGGGTCTCAAAACCTAACTAGTTCTTTATGATGTATGCAGGTTCTTCAGCATGCCAAAGGAGCATCTGGTATGTAGACAGTGGAGGATCTATGCATATGACTGGGAGCAGTTCTCTTCTTAATGACTACTCTCAAGGAAAGAAAGGATTTGTCTTATTTGGTAATGATGCCAAGGGTTACATCATCGGGAAGGATATGTGTCTAATGGACAAATCAGGTTTGATGATGTTAACCATGTGGAGAATCTCAAGTATAATCTACTGAGTGTCAGTCAGATGTGTGATAAAGGGCATGTTGCACTTTTCACAAGCCAGAACTGCAGGATTCTGTCTTCCCAATTTCTGAGGCTGATTGACAAGGTATTGGATGAACATACTCTCCTGAAGGCCAACAGGATTGGAAGAGTGTATGCCTTGGATTTGTCAAAGAAGATTGATTTGAAGGGTCCTCCTTGCCTGTTCTCCAAAGCCACTCCTCAGGAATCTAAACTGTGGCATAGAAGGCTGGGTCATGTTAATCTCAAAAACATGAATCAGCTGATCTACAATAGTTTAGTGAGAGGTCTACCAATAAAGGAGTTCCACTGTGATGAAACCTGCACTGCTTGTTTAAAAGGAAAACAACACAAAGTCTCATTCCCTTCTTATTGAAGAACCTAAGTCCACTGCCTGCTTGCAGTTACTACATATGGATCTATTTGGTCCTGTGAGAGTGATGAGCATGGCAAAGAAGAAATACTGTCTGGTAATTGTGGATGATTATTCTAGATTTGTATGGACTTTCTTCTTGCATTCAAAGGATGAGGTTGCTCAGAAGATTATAAACTTTGTGTTGTATGTTGAGAAGCAGTATTCCCTATCAGTCAAGTGTATAAGGAGTGATAATGGAACTGAATTCAGAAACCATACACTTGATGATTTTATCTATCAAAAGGAATCAAGAGGCAATTTAGCATCCCAAGGACACCAAAACAAAATGGAGTAGTGGAGAGAAAGAATAGGACCCTAATTGAAGCTGCAAGGTCTATGTTGGCTGACTCTGGTTTGCCATTGACCTTTTGGACTGAACCTGTTAACACAGCTTGCTATGTGCAGAATAGAGTATTAGTAAATCAGAGGTTGATGAAGACTCCATATGAACTTCTACATCATTTGGCTCCTCTAATTTCATTCTTCAAAGCCTTTGGGTGTCCTTGTTTCATTCTCAACACAAAGGATCAACTCCACAAATTTGATCCTAAGGTGGATGCAGGGTATTTTGTAGGTTATTCATCCACATGCAAGGCTTACAGAGTCTTCAACTGTAGAACAAAGTTAGTTGAAGAAACCTTGCATGTGAAATTCAATGAATCTCCTAAGGATAAAATTCCACAAAACCCTGTGGAGTTGTTTGATCTGGACATACTGCAATATGTTCCTTATCAACCTCCAGCTGTTGCAGATCTTGTGGATAAATCATCTTCTGCAGCATGTCTTCCACCTGGTGGTACTGAAGATGATGATGATATCAGTACTCACCTTTTCAAGTTTAGTGACCAACTGCCTGTGTTCACTAAACTTGATGTTCTGTAGCTTCAGCTGCTCTATCCACAACAAATGCTGATGAGATTTCTGACTCCTCTACATCATTTGATTTGCCATCTCATACTTGGTTTCCAGAGTCTGGATCAACATCTGCTGCTGCTGAACCGGCTACAAACACTTGCACTGATCTTATAGTATACCAAGAGCTGAAGAATCACCCCATGTCTCAAATTATTGGTGATATCAATGCTGGTGTCTCAACTAGAAGTCAATTGTCTAACTTCTGCTTCTATGCTCTCTTCATCAGTCAGCTAGAGCCAAAGAACTATCATGTTGCTTTAAGAGACAATGGATGGGTTGAAGCCATGCAGCTTGAACTACTTCAGTTCAAAAAGCAGCAAGTGTGGGAACTGGTTCCTCTACCTCCAGGTAAGTGTGCAATAGGCACTAAATGGGTGTTTAGGAACAAAACTGATGAAAATGGGCTTATTGTCAAGAACAAGGCTAGACTGGTTGTACAAGGGTTTTCACAAGAAGAAGGTATTGATTATGATGAAACCTTTGCCCCTGTAGCCAGACTAGAGGCAATTAGATTGTTCTTAGCCTATGCTGCATTCCATAATCTTAAAGTTTTTCAAATGGATGTCAAAAGCACATTTTTATATGGTAAAATAAAAGAAGAGGTTTATGTGTGTCAACCACCAGGTTTTGAGGACAATAAACATCCTGATTGGGTGTATAAACTTGATAAGGCTCTTTATGGGTTGAAGCAAGCTCCTAGAGCCTGGTATGAAACACTTTCAAATTTTCTTCTTCAAAATAATTTCACTAGAGGCTCTATTGATAAAACTTTGTTTATTAAGAAAGTGGATCAACATAAGCTACTTGTTCAAGTTTACGTTGATGATATAATTTTTGCATCCTCTGATCCTCAGTTGTGTGATGATTTTACAAGTTTAATGAAACAGAAGTTTGAAATGAGTGCAATGGGAGAATTATAGTTCTTTCTAGGCTTGCAAATCAAACAAAAGGCTGATGGAACCTTTATTCATCAGTCAAAATATACAAAAGATCTCTTGAATAAGTTTGATTTACAAAAGTGTAAGCCCTGTTCTACTCCCATGTGCAACACCACACAACTGGATGCAGATCAGAAAGGTAAAGCTGTTGATGAAACACTTTACAGATGTATGATTGGTTCCTTGATGTACTTAACAGCTTCTAGACCAGATATTTTGTTTGCAACGTGTGTTTGTGCTAGATTTCAGGCTGCTCCTAAAGAGTCTCATTTGATTGCAGTCAAGAGGATCTTTATATATCTGCAAGGTACACAATCTCTAGGTCTTTGGTATTCCACTAGACACTCTTGCAAATTAGTTGCTTTTTCTGATAATGACTATGCAGGGTGTAAGTTAACCAGAAAGTCAACTTCTGGTGGATTTCAATTCCTAGGCAACTATTTGATTTATTGGCAGAGTAAGAAACAAACATCTTGCTACATCCACTGCTAAAGCAGAGTACATTGCTGCTGCAAGTTGTACATCTCAGGTACTCTGGCTTCAGAACCAATTATTGGATTATGGCATTACAGAGACTAAGACTCCATTATTAATGGATAGTGCTTTAGCTCTGTGTATTGTCAAGAATCCAGTCCAGCACTCTAGGACCAAACATATAGAGATCAGACACCATTTTATTAGGGATTGTTTTGAAAAAGGTCTGATTGATCCAAAGTTTGTGCCTAGTGCTGATGAGCTTGCAGATATATTTACTAAGCCTTTGGATAGTTCAACTTTCCAAAACCTTGTGTTAAGGCTTGGTATGCTACAGCTAGAATAAGTGATAACTACTATGATCTCAGTATACAAGTACTGATGATCATTAGTAAACAAGTCACAAATTTGTACTAATTTCTGTTAAACAAAACTGATGCAGTTACAACTATTGATGTAGTAATAACTCCCGATGTCTGTAAAAATAGATAAGTACTGATGTCCTATGAAACAACTGAAATCAGCTAAAAAGTCTGATGAGTAAGTGTTGAGGACAGTATGAAACAGCTGAAAAGCTACGAATTGACGAAAACTACTGATGAGAATTTTCACTTCAGTCGTTTCCACAAACTGCTGTTTCACTCTAGACAACTGAAGACAAAACCAAGGTTTTCAATAGTTTCACAACTACTGATGACTAAAACCAAGTCTTCAGTTGTTTTCAAACGTCTGATAGTTAAAACCACGTCTTCAGTTGTTTTCATAACAACTGATGCCAACACCAACACTTTCAGTCATTTTCTTTTCAGCCTTTTTCCTACCCATAAATACCTGTACTTATAGCCAAACGTTTCATTAGCCGTTTTCAAACCTTCTCTCTCTCAACAATGGCGACCATGCAACTCAAACCCCGACATAACTGTGTTGCCTACTTTTCGAAATCGGCCTTCTGGAATAAGTTTGACACTGCCATCGATCTTATGGTGGATTCCTCATACCGAACAGCCTTTCTTCTGAATCCTACCATATATCCTGATTCCTTATCCCAGGACCAACGTCTCTGTAACCATTGGTGAGAATGCGAGCCAAATCACTCTCCAGTCATTGGTCAACAAGAAACAGGTGCTTATCACCCCCGACATCATTCGCAAAACCCTAATTTGCATGATGGCACCTATCCAAAGAATACCCGAAAGACACCACTGATATGTCTTTCATAATAACGGTATGAAGGCGACCTAAGTGCTACAACCATCCTCAAGAAGCACTTCCATGATGCCGAAAGACTTATCTTTCATATGGTAAATGTCTGCCTAGCTTCTAAGACGTCTTCTTGGGATCAGATGTCTTCCCGATGGCAATAGGTATTGTATTCTATCCTTGAGCGACAAAATCTAAATTTTTCTGAGATAATTTTTATGGAACTAAAGGATCTGGCTCAGAAACCTGTGGCACACAGATGGCTACTTTATCCCAGTTTCTGATGGCCATAATTTTAAATCAGTTAAATCTGATGGACTTGTTGGTCTTGGGGTCCCTGCTCCAGCTGTTTTAGCTGAGGTATACTCCAGACGTAACACAGACCCTACTCTCAAAGGGGCTGCCCGTATGCTAAAACCCAAGCAGAGGGAACCCACAGCCTCCACTTCCAGATCCAAAGTCCCCACCAAACCCAAATCCAAAAAGCCAAAAAAGCTACTCAGGGAGATGAGTCCCCTGGGGATGCCCCTGTACCACAAACACAGGAATTACATACTGGTTCTAACCCCCAGTTATGTCCAAGACTCAACCTGCTAAAGCCGCATAGGTATCCTCTCAAAAGGATCCTGTTGCAACCATAATTGGGGATCCCACAATACTGGAACCTCTCACTTGAGAGGGTTACCATTGAAGCGCACCTCTCACCCTGGGTGCAATCTGCTTCAGACCAATCTCCACATACAACCACCCCTCAAAGCCCAACACTGATTGTTGCTAAAGTGTTGACTCAGTTGCATTCCTCACCCCCTCCCCAGAAACCACTTAATACTGGGAATGCCTCAACCATTGAGGGGGAGGACCAAAATTCTTCTGATAACCCCCAGCACAGGGGTTACAATGTTCCATCTCCAAGTGTAGAAACGGAGGTTAGAACATCTGGTGAGGCTGCCACTTCTCCTGCTTCAGCATATGATCAGGTTGAAGTTGGTAACATCCATAAGACCTCACCAGAGGCAACTGCCAATGAAGGACATAGTCCTGCGGCAGGAAGTCCCTGGTACCAAGAACAAGGGGCACATGCATCTACTGATCTACACTTAGTGCATGTTCATCCTGATTCCTTCAGGAGGTCAGGTGATTCAGCAAACACTGATGATGACCTGGGCTTCTTCTATGATGTTTTAGCCCAAAATACCATCCTAGAGAATAAGGTAAGCAGCCTCAATGAGCAACTTGCCAAAATGTCTCAAGATCAACGTCCATCTACCCCCATTACCACACAGATGGCACCTTCATTGAAGGTTCTCCAAACACTTCGCCTACACATATAACTATGCCACCAGCCTCTGCCTTTGGCACCACCTCTCAGGGACAGAACCCCTCTGAGCAGTTGGTTGCTGTCTTTCAAAACTCCTTACCTCTCATCAATCCAATCATTACTGAGATTGTCCATAAAGCCATAGATGAGAGGATCTCCTCAAATCTACAAACCCTCATTGATGATGCTGTTCACAAATCTCTTTCTGCCTTTCAAGCCCCTGATCCCAATGCAACCAAAAGGGGGAGACTTCCGAGTCTATAGCAGTGAAAGAAAAGAAAAGAAAAAGAGTTGATGATGAGAAAGACCTACAAAAGAGAAGGAGGTGGAGAAATAAATGATCTCAGAACAGCTGATCACATATAAAAGAAAGAAGTGCTGAGTCAAAAGCTGATGAAGATAAATCCTTAGAAGATCTTGTCAAAGATGCTGATGAAGCTCACAGCAGATCCATGGATAAAATATAGATCAGCTCTTTCGACAAGGTCATGACACAGCCACATTAGACTCTGAGATCAGAAGGCTGGAAATAGAAGAGATTCAGGCAAGATGGGCCGGTTATAGTGTGCTGGAAAGGGAAAGATTGGAGATAATGATCAGATTCATTGCTAAATACCTTGGAAGATCATTGATAGAGATAAAGGCCTGGTCCAGAGAAAGTATTTTGGAGATAACGAAGAAAATCTACTCTGATGGAGGCTATAATAAAGGGTTGATAATAGAAGCACTGGATGAAATAGGTGCAGGAAAGAGAACTGAAATGGCAAAGCTCTCCAAGCCAAACTCACCACCAAAATGCTAAGTCAGTCTTCTCACATTCCTACTCAAACACAACCCTTATCTCTAAAATCTCTCAAATCTATCCCTAAACCAAAGCCACCCACAACTCAACCCACAAAACCAATCCCTTTACCCCAAAAAACACCTCAAACCTTACCCAGTGATGCACCCAGAAGGAGGAGAAGGGTGTTGAGGGTAGAAGAAGATGAAGAAGAAATGATGATGATGACAGTCTGCCAATCTCTGTTGTTCTCAAACTCAAATCACCTGAGCACAGAAGTCAACAAGTGATTACTCCTGACTTGCAAACACAGATGGTGAAGGTAAAGATTGAAGAAGCAGAACAGTAGAAACAACACGATGAGAAGTTTCTCAAGATGGTTGATAAGGATTTTCCTCAGTCCTCATCCATTCAAGAAATGAAGAAACAGGCTCTGAGGCTGTACACTCTTAGACATACTTTTCAACATCAAAAAGAAAGAGTACGGATCTGGCCAGACCCCAGAGTAAGTTCTAGAATTCATAAGAAGAATATACCAAGTAGATATCATGGCCAAGTGAAGAAGACCTTGAATGCTGCAATTACATTGGCCATGGTAGTCTCACCCTGGGAAATCATCGAAGAATTCAAGAGAGCTCACAAATCCAAGACAACCCCTCAATCTAGAACAAAATGATCAAGAAGGGGTTGTTATACAAAAGACTTGAAGATCTTCAGAAGAGTGAACTCCAGTTGTTGCTTGAAGGCTCTCACCCTGATGAATTTGCTTATAGAGAGATAACAACTGTGGAGTTGAAAAATGGAAAGACAGTGAGATACCTGTCTGAGTATTATGGTCCAGAGTTCTTCTTCGAAGGAGAAGCAGAAGAACTCACCAAGGAGGAACAAGTTGTCTCTTGAGGCCTATGCTAGTGAGTCTTATAGACTCATTCATGGGAATTAGGTTTCATGGTTGGGATAAGACTCTGTGTTCAGTTTCCCTAAAACAGAGTTCCCTTCCATACTTAGCCAATCAAATGATTAGAAACCTTTCCTGGCCTGTGCTTAACTGATTACCTCTGAAGCTGATTAAGAGGGTGTTTCTGCCAAGAATAAGTGGGATCATTAATAAGTTTAGAGGTTTTGGCTACATTGGTTCAGGGGGAGTTTGATGGACCAAAAGAACCAATGAGCCTGATCAGAAAAACCTCTAAGTCCCACAGACATTACAACTACTAAAGAAGATCACAACAACTGAAGACATCAGCTGATTACAAGGTCTGAAGACAAGGTCTGAAGACAAGAACTGAAGACTACTGCTGAAGACAAAGTCTGAAGCTATCAGCTGAAGACAAAGTCTGAAAGTAAAGTACTGAAGACAAAGTCTGAAAGTAAAGAACTGAAGACAAATTCTGAAGCTATCAACTAAAGACAAAGTCTGAAAGTAAAAGTCTGAAAACAAAAGTCCGAAGAACAAAGACTGAAGACAAAGACTGAAGACCAAAGTAATAAGTAGTTGTCACAACAGCTGAAGTTATCAACTTCAGTAGTTGTGATGGTTTCCTTTTAGTACTTGTAATTTATAGTTTCAGTAGTTATAGTTTCAGTCTTTTAGTTTTAGTAGTTTTATGTTTTTGTACTTAAGCATTCTTTGAGATGTAATCAGTAGTTAAGAACATGCTCAGTAGTTAGCATAGTTTCAGTAGTTTGAATATTCTGTTAGATGTCACTATCAAGTGACAACAGCAGACGTCACATATCCTATATAAGGAATGTTGACCTATTTGTAAAGTGTGACATTGAGCCACCACGAAAGCATTGAATGAAATATTCCTTTTGCAGAATTCTCTCTCTATAACCTTTTACTTTTGCATCGAATATCAATTGTGTTCTTGCAAATTGTCTAATTCATTGTTTAATTCCGCTGCAATACTCTCTAATTAATCAAACTTAGATCGCTGATCCTAATACTAAGCCTTTAAAAGACCTTCATCGGTGGTGCCCAACACCAAGTGGTCACAGTACCTAAGGTAAAGTTTAGGTATACCATGTCATATGCTATGCCCTTCATGCTCATGATACTGGACCTAAGCCTTTAAAAGACCTTCATCGGTGGTGCCCAGCACCAGGTGGTCACAGTACCTAAGACACGTGACAATGGTTCATCCATATGGCAATCACAAAGAAAGACCCCGATGTGCATCCTCCCGGGGTAGCGAACCCGCACACCGTTGGGCTAAGACCTTCTAATGGTGTGTCCCAACATACAGTGCTTGCAAGACTTTCTGTCATTCATTCATTTATTAATGCATGCATTCATGTTCCTCTTTCATTATCTTTCACTTTACGTTACATAATACTTCGCTCATTCATTATCATAATACGTAAAGCCATAGGAAAGATAATCATACATCATCACAAGGAACATAAACATATCATTCATACATCATCATGCAGGGCATCATACATACATAACATACATCATGCATAACCATGCAACATCATCATCATCATCATCATGCACAAGCACACATCATTACATGCCCTACACACCATCTATGTCCCCAAAGGTCAACTTTCATAACCCCTAGGAATCTCCTAGGTCAAAGCCTGCATTACCCCATTTCTCAAAAAGTCAGAATTTTTCTAAGTGTTTATCCGCATTTCCTATACTCATCCGCATTTCCTACAGTTCGTCCGCATTTACTATAGTTCATCCCCATTGACTCACTTCTGTTGGGTTTGTTGTTCATAAAACCAAAGTTTAACCTCTTAAACATTTAGAAAAACGCAGCGGAAATAAGTTAAGAAACATGATTATATAACTGAAATTTCATGTTCTTATGGTGACAATATAATGTTAAAACAAACCCAAAATCAAAGGATCATTATATGTGAACGAGTAAGCTATGAAACATATGTAAATGTACATAAAACGACAGCTACATAGAGCTGTGAATAACTACCTTTCAAGCAACTTAAAGTCGACCAAGAAAGGATGTAGGATGCTTAAATTCGGCCAAGGCTCCAAGGAAAGGACACCTCAAGCTTGTATACCCCAAGCTAATATGCAAACACCTCTTCTTGTTAGGGAGATGAACACCAAAAGTGACTCCAAATCCTCTCAAAAGTTGCTGAAAAACCGAGAACCTTGAGAGAGAGAAGGGAGCTCGAAAATTCTGTTTTGCATGTGTGTGTTAGATGAGATGGTTGAGTGTTGGACTAGTTCCAACTTCTTTTGTTTTCAAGAAGGTAAAACCCTCTCATTGGAGAGGGTGGGGCGGCCAAAAATTTTCCTCTAGACAAAGTTCCCCCCAAAATTTTAATCTAGCAATGTTATAAATTAGTCCCTTGTAAGTTTGTACAATTAACTTTTAATTGTATAACTTATACACTCTTTTATTACTTAATGTTATCTAACTAACTTAAATAACATTAAGTAATATTCTTGAACAAAATATCCTAATAAGTTGTTCCATCTCACATGCAACTTATTTAGAAAACCCATTTTCTAAATTTGGTGTTATTATTTAATTGCATGATCATATCATCAATTGAATAATTGTCAGTGATTGCAAAGCTTGTTATTGGGTATAACCCGACTTGGACCATGACATACTAACCGCATCAATGTTCTATGTGTCTTGGGCATATAGAATCCAACAATCTCCCACTTGCACAAGATTCATAGAAGATTGATGCAAGCAGTAAATACCGCCTAACAACAGTTTGCTACCCTTAATACGCATGACTTATAGCCATTCAATAACATCATCCCATTCAAGTATCCTACTTGAAATGATTTAGGTGAATTGATCATCTATCCTTTTGTTACAGATGTCATGTTAAATCCAAGGACACAGAGTGATCATTCCTGGTTGATTTAACTTATCCAGGCCTTAGACATCTTACTCTCAACGAATAAGAGGAACAAATCCCATCTTGACTACATACGTTTCTCACAATCACCTTGTGTCACATCTGAACATAGTCTCATGTATTGTTCATTATTTCAGAACAGCGGATAACCAGATGCGGGTTAGTCCAATATTTGTATCCCACAAATATCTATGAACCTTGGCAGCAACCCATTGCTATATATTCATCTTTATGAATATCAACCAATCCAAGTTCATAATAATCTTACCCTCACACTTGTTCCACAAGTCTGAACGACTACGGACGTTTAGAGTAAACAATTTACTCATGGATTAAACATGCTAAATTGGAACATTAATTGAAACATTATAACCAAAAAATTTTATTCAAATAATACAGAGTTCCACATATCCAAATACAAAATATACAGATCAAATCCAATCACTAGAATATCGAAGTCCCATGGCACAAGTATGACCTTCATGCTTTGCCTTTTCAAGGAGCTTCGTGAGAGGATTTGCAATGTTTTGATCCGTGTGAACTTTGCGAATACATATCTTTCCTTTTTCAACTTCATCTCGTATGTAGTTGAATCTCCGCTCAATGTGCCTAGTCTTTTGATGAGCACGAGGTTCCTTGATCTGGGCAATCGCACCCTCGTTATCACAAAAGATCTCTAGGGGGTCCTGAATGGAAGGGACAACCCCTAGATCGGCAATGAATTTCTTCAACCATGCAGCTTCTTGAGCTGCCAATGAGGCGGCGACGTATTCTGATTCTGTAGTTGATAGAGCCACCACATCCTGTTTGGAGCTCTTCTAAGAGACCGCTCCTCCATTCAGAATGAAAATATATCCCGATTGTGACCGTGAATCATCACGATCGGTTTGGAAACTCGCATCCGTGTAACCTTTTACAACGAGTTCCTCATCACCAGATCCATAGATTAGGAACATATCTTTTATCCTCCTTAGGTACTTAAGTTGTTCTTAACAGCTTCCAGTGACTATTTCCAGGATTTTGATGGTATCAGCTTGTCATGCTTAAGGCGCAAGACATGTCTGGTCGAGTGCATATCATTGCATACATGATGGATCCAATAGCAGATACGTATGGGATTGCCTTCATTTTATCTTGCTCATCCTTTGAGCTAGGACATTGTGTCGTACTCAATATCGTTCCTCTTTGAATAGGTACTGTACCTTTCTTAGAGTTCTCCATCTTGAACCTTTTCAAGATTTTATCAATGTATGCACTTTGATTTAAACCAATCAACCACCTTGATCTATCCCTATAGATCTTTATTCCCAGAATATAGGCGGCCTCACCAAGATCCTTGAGGGAAAAACAACTTCCAAGCCAGGTTTTTACACCTTCCAAGGTTGGAATGTCATTTCCAAATAGTAGTATGTCATCAACACACAATACTAGGAAAGTGATGATGCTCCTACTAGCTTTCTTATATACACAAGCTTCATCAGCGTTCTTGATGAATCCGAATTTAATTATTTCTTCATCAAAACGGTGATTCCAACTTCTCGATGCTTGTTTCAATCCATAGATTGATTTCTTTAACTTGCATACTTTTTCAGGATGTTTTGGATCGACAAAACCTTCAGGCTGAACCATATAGACATCTTCCTCAAAATATCCATTAGGAAAGCGGTTTTGACATCCATTTGCCAAATCTCATAATCATAATGAGCAGCTATGACAAACAATATCCTTATAGACTTTAGCATCGCAACAGGTGAGAAGTTTCATCATAATCAACCCCTTGAGTTTGAGTGAAACCCTTCGCTACAAGTCTAGCCTTATAAGCATCCAAGTTTCCATGCATATCGACTTTCTTCTTGAAAACCCACTTGCTTCCAACTACTTTGGAGTTAAGAGGTGGTACAACCAAGTCCCATACTTGATTGTCATGCATGGATTGCATCTCAACGCTCATGGCCTCGAGCCATTTGTCATAATCCGAATTGGACACTACATCATGGTATGTGGTTGGTTCATCTGAATCTACCACATAGCATCCATCCATGAAAAATCCATATCTTTCAGGTGGATTACTAGTTCTACCACTTCTACGAGCGTTTTGTGTGTATTGATCAACCACTTGATCATCTTTAACATCCTCATGTTGAGTGCTAGTTTCAACCAAACGTGCATCAGGTTGTGGTTCTTGATCCTCCTCAAGATCCACTGTTCTACTGCTAGTTCCTTCCATAAGGAACTTTGCTTCTAGGAACTCACCCTTTCTGGAAACAAACACCTTTTGTTCTAGTGGATCATAGAAATAATATCCCATAGAATCTCTAGGATATCCAATAAAGATGCACTTGGTGGATTGGACTTCCAATTTGTTTGGGGTGGGAGTCTTAACATAAGCTTCACAACCCTAGACCCTTAAATATGATAGGGATGGAACTCTTCCATGCCATATTTCAAAGGGTGTCTTTTCCACCTTTTTGGTTGGGGCCATATTTAGAATACGGGCCGCGGAGAGCAAAGCGAAACCCCAAAATGATAGAGGTAATGTGCTTCTAGCCATCATAGATCGGACCATATCCAATAAGGTTCGATTCCTCCTCTCAGACACACCATTATGTTGTGGTGTTCCAGGTGGAGTGAGTTGTGAGACAATCCCACAACTCCTAAGATGATCTTGAAAAGCATCACTTAGGTATTCACCTTCTCTATCGGTGCAGAGAACTTTAATCGACTTGTTGAGTTGATTTTGTACCTCATTTTGAAAGATCTTGAACATTTCAAAACCTTCATCTTTGTGTCTTAACAGGTACACATACCCATAGTGACTATAATCGTCGGTAAAGGTAATGAAGTATCTTTCACCATTCCTAGTCATAGGCTTAAAAGGACCACATACATCCGAATGTATGATTCCTAACAAATCTTTTGCCCTTTCGTTAGTCTCACTAAAGGGTGCCTTAGTCATTTTACCTTGTAAACAAAACTCACACACATCAAATGAATCACATTCACTTGTTTTTAAAAGACCATTCTTTTATAGTGTTAGAATTCTTTTCTTGTTTATATGACCAAGACGACAATGCCAAAGATAGGTATCACTCAAATCCAACTTGAGTTTCTTGGTGCTAGTTTGGTACAATGACCTATTTAAAGTATTTTCATGAACCATTCATAAATACCATTAATGGGAATAGCTTTAAAATAGAACATATCATTTAAAAAAACATGAATATCTTTTCCAACAAATGATAATACATATCCAAATTATTTTAATAGGGCTATAGAAATAATATTCCTAGTCAAACTAGGAGCATACAAAACATACAAAACATTGTTCAAAATTACTTCCAAACCATTTGGAAGTTTCAAGATGTAGTCCCCACGGGCTTCAACTTGAACTTTAGCCCCATTGCCCATGTAGAGGCTTACATCCCCTTTCTTGAAGTCACTACTTCTTTTGAACCCCTACAACAAGTTGCAAATGTGAGTTCCACATCTGGTATCTAATACCCATGTGTTAGAGCATGTCATGTTTAAATCAATATGGATCATGTATATTGTACCTGAGGTTTGCCCAACATCCCTCTTTGCTTTCAACTCTTGGAGATGGATAGGACAATTTCTTTCCCAATGTCCAATCTCCCCACACTTGAAGCATGGGTCATTAGTAGCAACCTTTTGCTTCTTCTCTTGTGGTTTGGGTGGTACCCTTACCACCCCTTTCCCTTTTCCCCATACAGGTCCCTTGCCCTTGGCAACCTTTGCCTTGGGTGTGGGATGAGGCCTTTTCTTGTTCCCACCTTCATTGATGGTGAGAACGGGTAAAACTCTTTTACCCATGGCCGCCTCGGCCGTTTTGAGCATCGAGTGAAGTTCACCAATGCTTTTGTACCAAGCATTCATGTTATAGTTCAACATGAATGTCTCGAATTTCTTGGTAAGGCCATTGAGGATCAAATCCGTGGCCAATTCCTTCAAGACAGGACAATTAAGCCTTTCGAGGAGGTCAATGTGGCTTTCATCTTAAGTACATAAGATGAAACCGATTGGTTTTCGTCCATACGACATGCGTGGAGTGCTCGAACCATTTCGAAGCGCTCAACCCTCGCTTGCTGTTGGAACGTTTTCTTCAGCTGGGTTATCATGTCGTAAGCTCCGTGATGTTCATACTCCTTTTGGAGATCTGGAGTCATGCTCGCCAGCATGAGACAAGACAGTTGGACGGAGTCCTCAGTGTACTTAAGCCAATCGTGATAGGCCTCCTCATCATCCTCAGAAGGTTGATTGGGGATAGGGTCGTCTAAAATATATTATCGTCTCTCTTGCTTGAGAACGATTCTCAAGTTTCGATACCAATCAATGAAATTGTTATGATTTAGACGTTCCTTTTGGAGAATCGCTCGTAATGATTGGGCGGACGCGGATGAATTTTCATTTTTATCATGGTTATTGGAGGCCATCTACAAAATATTAACAAAGATCAATTTTAGTATTTTCGATATTGTTAATTTTTAATAATTAATACCTTTTAAGGTCATTTTCATATTAAAATATAGAATCCAACATTTCATTTAAATTGTGGTTAGGTGACCGTTATCCCACGATTTAAATTAATAAGGTGGTCAACGATTGACAATTGCAACCATTTGCAACTTCTAGAGATATGGTTCGACTTGAAACATCATATAAAGTCGGCATGTTAATCCCATCTACACCATTTGGAAACCATTTGCAACTTCTAGAGATATGGGTTCGACTTGAAACATCATATAAAGTCGGCATGTTAATCCCATCTACACCATTTGGAAACCACATCATATAAACCACATCGTACGTGTGAGTTTGCCAAAATAAGTGGTTAGGTGACCTTTATCCTACAAATAAGGCATTCTCACCTCAAATCACAAGTTCCCTCAAAATGGTTAGGTGACCTTTATCCCACTAAGAGTTCCCAAGTGACTCAAGTTTTGTGTAAAAGGACGATGTTGATCTCGTTTAAAATATTAGAGATTTCATATTTAAAGTTTTAGAAAACTCTATGTACTTGTATTTGCATGCTTTCAAATACATTTGATTAAAACCCATTTTAATCTTTAAGTCATTAAATCATTTTAATAACCTTTTATTACCTTTTAATGATTAAGAACCATTTGATAAGTTTGTTAAGATCATATAGAGGTTTGTTAAAGCAAATATCACATACATGCTATCAATCACAATAATTAAACTAAACAACATAGCATATGTGCATAACCATAGCATCTAAAGTGGTCCAAACTTGTTTGCCATCACAAGTGTGGTCCAAAGGCATTCCTAAGGGTCATAACAAAAACACATAGAAAGCTTCCAAAAGCCTCCCACTTGAAACCGCATCCAAAATGCTCCATGTTTCTCCTTTGTGCTTCCAATGCATATGTCTTCATATTACAAGATATAAAGTCCTAATACAAGATATCTAGTAAAATGAAAATGCACCTAATCTATTTATTACAACCCAATAATAAATAATTACATTTTAAACAAAGAACAAATATATAACATACAACCCCATTGAATAAACAAAAACAACCAATGCAATCATCCAAACAACACAAGGCCAAAAGCTAGGTTATGCACCAATATAAACATTCATCATATCATCCAAAATATAACAATGAATCCCCTCAAAATCCATGAAATTTTAGCCAACATAAACTGAAATTTCGGGTTTTAAATATTGTCCAAACAACATACATATCAACATACATATCTTCAAGGTTTAATCACAAGCATGTGTAATATAACCTTGAAAGTTTGGGGATTCAACATAACAGAATATAGCAGCCCTTAAAAGGGTTATAAAGTCCCATAAAAACAATTTTAAAGGACAAGAACAAGCAATCCATCCACATAACCGGCTCTCATACCATTTTTGGGTTTGTTGTTCATAAAACCAAAGTTTAACCTCTTAAACATTCAGAAAAACACAGTGGAAATAAGTTAAGAAACATGATTATATAACTGAAATTTCATGTTCTTATGGTGACCATATAAATGTTAAAACAAACCCAAAATCAAAGGATCATTATATGTGAATGAGCAAGCTATGAAACATATGTAAATGTACATAATATCACAGCTACATAGAGCTGTGAATAACTACCTTTCAAGCAGCTTAAAGTCGACCAGGAAAGGATGTAGGATGCTTAAATTCGGCCAAGGCTCCAAGGAAAGGACCCCTCAAGCTTGTATACCCCAAGCTAATATGCAAACACCTCTTCTTGTTAGGGAGATGAACACCAAAGTGACTCCAAATCCTCTCAAAAGTTGCTGAAAAACCGAGAACCTTGAGAGAGAGAAGGGAGCTCGAAAATTCTGTTTTGCATGTGTGTGTTAGATGAGATGGTCGAGTGTTGGACTAGTTCCAAGTTCTTTTGTTTTCAAGAAGGTAAAACCCTCTCATTGGAGAGGGTCGGGCGGCCGAAAATTGTCCTCTAGACAAAGTTCCCCCCCAAAATTTTAATCTAGCAATGTTATAAATTAGTCCCTTGTAAGTTTGTACAATTAACTTTTAATTGTATAACTTATACACTCTTTTATTACTTAATGTTATCTAACTAACTTAAATAACACTAAGTAATATTCTTGAACAAAATATCCTAATAAGTTATTCCATCTCACATGCAACTTATTTAGAAAACCCATTTTCTAAATTTGGTGTTATTATTTAATTGCATGATCATATCATCAATTGAATAATTGTCGGTGATTGCAAAGCTTGTTATTGGGTATAACCCGACTTGGATCATGACATACTAACCGCATCAATGTTCTATGTGTCTTGGGCATATAGAATCCAACAATTTCTTCCGCATTGACTTACTTTACTCATCCGCATTTCCATACTTAGTCAAATGCTCATCCGCATTGACTTACTTGCTCATCCGCATTTCCATACTTTGTCAAATGCTCATCCGCATTGACAACACTTAGTCAAATGCTCATCCACATTGACTCACTTGCTCATCCGCATTTACAACACTTAGTCAAATGCTCATCCGCATTGACTCGCTTGCTCATCCGCATTTATAGCACTTAGTCAAATGCTCATCCGCATTTACTTCCAAACACTTAGGCAGATTCACCAACTTATCAAGTGGTTCTAAAACATCAGATTCAATTTACATGCACCATTCATCATGTTAAAGCTTAATTCTTACCCTATAAGCCTTAGAAACACAATCATACATCATCAAGCATGAACATAGTCACACATCACACCATAACATCATCATACACACATTCAAGCATACGGGTCCAAAACCCAGCTATATAAAACATACATTCATGCATTTTCAGCCCTAAAATCAGTTAAAAACCAGTAAAAGAGGGGTCCTAGAACTCACCTTTGTAGCTTTTGAGTATGGCTCCTTCCAAAATCGTTTGCAAATTGAATTCAACCGCTTAGAAACCCACTTGAATTCGAACTCTTTCTTGTTCTTTCTTCAAAATCGAGAACTTGCTGCTCTTTCTCTCTCTAAAACCCTAAAATCAGAGGTGCATGTGACATATGGGTGGCCATACCACCTTTTACACCCACTTTTCAAACATTTTGTCCTTTTGGACACTTTTTACCCCTAGACTTAGGTTTTATTCCTTTTGCTGCTTTTCTTTCACTTTATTATTCTCTTCCTTGACTTTAAGATAACCGGCTATTACATTGAATCTTCGTTCAATATGCCTAGTCTTTTAATGTGTACGGGGTTCCTTGATTTGAGCAATCGCACCCTCGTTATCACAAAGAATTTCTAGGGGGTCCTAAATGGAAGGGACCACCCCTAGATCGGCAATGAACTCCTTTAACCATGCAGCTTCCTGAGCTGCTAATGAAGCGGTGATGTATTTGGACTCTGTAGTTGATAATGCCACCATATCTTGCTTAGAGCTCTTCCAAGAGATTGCTCCTCCATTCAAGATGAAAATGTACCTCGATTGTGATCGTGAATCATCCTGATCAGTTTAGAAACTTGCATCCGCGTAACCCTTTACTATGAGTTCCTCCTCACCAGATCCATAGGTTAGGAACATATCTTTAGTCCTCTTTAGGTACTTAAGTATGTTCTTAACAACCATCCAATGACTGTTTCTAGGATTTTGTTTGTATCGGCTTGTCATGCTCAAAGCGCATGACATGTCCGGTCTAGTGTATATCATTGCATACATGATGGATCCTATAGCAGACACATACAGAATTCCCTTCATTTTGTCTTGCTCATCCTTTGAGCTTGGACATTGAGTCTTACTCAGTATTGTTCCTCTTTGAATAGGTATGGTACCTTTCTTAGAGTTTTCCATCTTGAACCTTTTCAGTATCATATCAATGTATGCACTTTGATTCAAACCTATCAACCACCTTGATCTATCCCTATAGATCTTTATTCCTAAAATATAGGCGGCTTCACCAAGATCCTTAATAGAGAAATAGCTTTGAAGCCAGGTTTTTACACCTTCCATGGTTGGAGTGTCATTCCTAAATAGTAGGATGTCATCAACATACAATACTAGGAAAGTGGTGATGCTCCCACTAGCCTTCTTATATACACATGCTTCATCAGCGTTTTTGATGATTCCAAATTTGATTATTTCTTCATCAAAACGGTGATTCTATCTCTTTGATGCTTGCTTCAATCCATAGATTGATTTCTTTAACTTGCATACTTTGTTAGGATGTTTTGAGTTGACAAAACCTTCAGGCTGAACCATATAGACATCTTTCTCAAGATATCTATTTAGAAAAGCAGTTTTGATATCCATTTGCCAAATCTCATAATCATAATGAGCAGCTATTGCAAACAATATCCTAATAGACTTTAGCATTGCAACTGGTGAGGTCTCATCATAATCAACTCCTTGAGTTTGAGTGAAACCTTTTGCTACAAGTCTAGCTTTATAAGTATCCAAGTTTCCATGCATATCGGTTTCTTTTTGAAAACCCCCTTGCTTCTAACTATCTTGGAGTTAAGAGGTGGTTCAACCAAGTCCCACAATTGATTGTCATACATGAATTGCATCTCAACGTTCATGGGTTCAAGCCATTTGTAACAATCCAAATTGGACATTGCATCATGATAGGTGGTTGGTTCATCGGAATCTACCACATAGCATACATCTACAAAAAATCCATATCTACAAAGATGATTTGGATGCTTTAGAAGTGCTAGTAGAGTCTTCAAATTCAGTTGGGTTATCATGGGTTGGCAATGGTTGGTGTAGTGATGTTGGTGAGTGATGAGGTGGTGATATTGGTGATTGATGAAATGGTGATATTGGTGATGGTTGTGGTGTTGTTTGTGGTGTTGGTTGTGGTGTTGGTTGTGGTGATGGTTATGGTGATGGTTGTGGTGTTGGTTGTGGTGATGGTTGTGGTGATGGTTGTGGTATTGGTTATGGTGATGGTTGTGGTTTTGGTTATGGTGATGGTTGTGGTGTTGGTTGTGGTGATGGTTGTGGTGTTGGTTGTGGTGTTGGTTGTGCAGCTTGCTCATCAGCAGCCTGTTCTTGTCCTTGATTTATCTGTTGAATCATCAGGTGAGTGAGTTCCACTATAAAAGTTTCTGGGGTCCCTCTTCTTAATGTACGTGCATGATTTTGCATCATAATAAGGAATATCAAGCACTGGTCCCTCAGTAGCAATATCTGGAAATGCTCTATGTATCACGCCCTGGATGAATCTTGGATACATCAAGAACTTGTATCTTCTCCCCTCTTGTATGTTTGAAGTCAGGCCATTAAAAACATAGGCAGACATATTGAATGGCCTGTTTGTATAGAGAGCAAAGATTGCTGAGGGAGTGGTGATTGGAATATCATTCCATCCTGTTTTTCTCTTGGATAAGCAGTGCTGAAACATGTGGATTAGAAATCTCCAAGGCAGATCAACCAATCCTTTAATAATTTGTTTAGCTTCAAATCCTCCTTCATAACCAATCTCAGCAAAGAATGTGGTTATTTCATCATCATCCAGCTCTAGAGGTGCATTAGCATCATCACCAAAATGGAAGCATCTTCTAACATAATCTTTAGTGATGCTCAGAGTATGTTCATTGTCAATTCTTCCAGATAGAGTTCTAACACCATCTGCTTCAATTACCTTAGCTAAATTCCAGAAAGACCTAATGAGGTTCTCATAGATGGTGGGTCTAACAGTGATAGCAAAAGCTACCCTTGTTGTAGAGATGAAGCTGATGATATCTCTGAGTCCCTCAGCTTCCGGCACATTAGGGTTTAAATAACCGCTGACATTATGGAGGTTGCTCCATGAAAGATTTGCCATTTAATCTGCATAAAAGACACGTGTGTCGGTTTTAATGAGAACTCATGAGTATCATTTATCAGTTTGACATTAAATGGTCAAAGATGAACTTTTGACATTACTGTATCATTGTTGTCACATCAAATGGTGAATTTGTTGTTCAACAATCACAGCTTCTATGTTTGAACCATTTATTAGATGTTATTTCATTGATTTGTTACACATTTTCATTTTTCATCGTGCTCTGTTCTTGCACAAACATGACTATAAAGGTTTTCATGATGAGTAAAATTTCTATTAGTTTGCATGTTCATTGAAGTCGAAAAATGTATCATATTACATCAATAAATTGAATTTTTGTGTCCTTCATTATCATTTGGTTCTTTGTTTGATTTAGGTTTAACAGTCCGAAAGTTGGATCTTGATGAAATTTTTAGAAATTTCACCTTGTTTTCGATGCAACTGTAGTTTCATAATCGATAACAAGAAAAGGTTGAGTAGAATCACACAAAAATCTTTGGTTGTTTATGATGAAGATGATCGAAGTGGGTGTACCGTGTATTTGCGCTTGTCTCATTATGAAGTCTCTCAAATTTGAAAAGTATTAAATGACCCGTTTAAATTCCTTTAAATAGTCAAATAATGCATTCTAAAAGATTTTACAAGTTTAAGAGCAAATGCGGTCACCACTGTAACAAATGCGGAAGTGTAGATTTTTGACTTTTGGTCATCCGTATTTGTTCACTGTTGTAAATGTAAAAGTTTTGTTACTTCTGTTTTCTTCTATTCGCATTTGTTCACTGTTGCTAATGCGGAAGAACTAAGTTCATCAGCATTTATTCACTGTAACAAATATGGTTGACGAAACTTATTCAGCATTGCTCACTGTAGCAAATGCAGTTGAATAAAATTTGCTAGCATTTGCTCACTGTAGCAAATGCAGAAGATCTGACTGTTAGCATTTGTTAACTGTAGCAAATGCGATAGAATAAAATCCACATTTACTTGATCATCCTTCATTGACAAGTGATTGATCACTTAATTATTTCTGCTTGATCATTCATGAGCATTGAAGATGTGTATCCACAAATGCGGATGAGTAAAACCAATGCGGAAGTCTAAATTTCATCCGTATTTGAAAAATGCAGTTGAACAGTTAAAAGTTTATCCGCATTGACTAATGCGGTTGAACGCTTGAAAATTATTTTATCCGCATTGACAAATGCGGTAGAACAATTTTTTGTTCCGCATAGGTTTTAACACTTCAAATTTCATGTATACTTGTAACACACTAATGCGATAGAGTAAAATCATTGTCCGCATTAGTTTCACTTAAAAATATAAAGCTACCCGCATTGGTTATAAGCATGGGTTACCTTCACCCGCATTAACCAATGCACTTACCTGCATTAACTTTTGAACTTAATCATAAGTTAATGTGACTGAATTGATTATTCATATTATGAAGTTGATTGTTAAAATTGTCCATTCTTGCTTGGATTGACTTGTATGTCACAAGTGATACAAGGTTCCCAATTTTGACTGATCTTGGACTTTTCATGCTTCCAAGAATCTGCATAAGCTGAGATACAATGGTATAACTTTTTGCAACAACACCAAAATTCTTTTTGTTTTGTTTTGAAAGTAAGTTAAGCCAGTAAACAAAAATATGGACTTACTCCAAAATTTTAAATTACTCCCCCTAAAGTTTATATCCATATTTGGATAGAAAGTTTAAAGATTAAATTTTTTTTTGAGTTTTATTATGATTATTAGTAATGAAGAGAATTATATCTTTTGTTCGGATCATATCAGTCTTACATTACACATGTGCATCCTTTATGATCAAATGGACATGTTTATGACTTGATGATTGAAGGTATGTTTTCCTTTTAAACTCATACCAGGTGATATTTTGATGCTAATGATTTTTATCATGTTTTTGGTTGATTTAATTATTCAATGTGTACCTCACACACAAGCATGGAATGATCAACAATCCTTATACAATTCATGGTAGAACTTTTTCACAACTTTTCTTACCAGGTTACTTAAGTTATGAGAACTCATTTTCACTGATCCTCATTGGGATTCTTTTACTTTGATCCTTCTTATGATGATCCTAATTGAGATTCTTTTCACTTCACTTTGGAAGGTGATCCATGATGGGATTCTTTTGTTCATTCAATTGGAATGTATTGCTTTTGTAGATTCATCCAATTTGGATGTGTTCCTCATTGGGAATCTTTTGGATCAGGACATCTGCACCTATGTGCATGTTTCATCAGGTCTTTGCTCAGCAAAACAAAGATGAAACTGATGTAGGTGAAAGCCATTCATAAAGTATCATTACCTAGTGTGTTTAGGTTATTGTAAGGATTCCTTAAGTCTGATGCAACCCAAAACATCCAAAGTGTCTCAGCAACATGCACTAAGTACTGAAGTGAAGAATGCTTCGGAAGTTTTACACAATGCATTAGAAAATACTCTAAGTGTAAAATCTTCCGAAGCCAAGACCAATATCTTCCGAAGCCAAACATGAAGTCTTCCGAAGCTTCAGAGACAAAGTCTTCCGAAGCTTCATCCTTTGAAGACAGATTTCTTCCGAAGACTTTTAGTACACATGCTTATCTGATGTACTGTTCCATAAAGCACCTTTTCCACTGCAACTATGCAAGTCACCAACTAACATGGTTTGGTCAAAAAGTCCATGCTTTTGGTAACTGTACATTGAGGTCTTGAGTCCGTATACTTTCTACTTTATGTACTTTATCCTTTTTGTAATAGATAAGGATGTGAGCTATGGCATGTCATAGTCACAAGTCAAAAGGCAATCTGCCTTTTGACTCTACAATTGATTTTGTTTGTGTGTTTTAGTCAATTGTATCCAGCTGGCTTTCAAAGTATAGCCAGCTGTAGATGTAGTATAAGTATCTCATGTTCTTGTATCTTTTATCTCATGCTTTGAAACACTTGTAATAGAACATAGAGAAAGCAATATACTGCATTCTTGAAAACCATACTCTCTTTTCTGTCTTTACTTGTGCTCTTTGTATCACTTTGGTTAACCCAGTTCACTGTTTGATTAAAGTTTAGTTAATCTCCTCTTTTTGTGTCGTTGTGTTGTAATTGTGTTAAAGCCCTTAAACGATCCTGCAATTGGTATCAGAGCTTCCAAGTTCTTGATATAAGATCTAACCATCTTAAGTCCCTCACACACACAAAAACTAAACTCTTCAAATGGCTTCCATCTCAAAGACTGATATGGAGACTGGAACCATGAACAAATCCCCACTGATCACTCTTGATGATTTTGACACTTGGTGCATGAGGATGGAAGGCTTCATCAGGTCTCTTGACTCAAGAATGTGGGAATCTGTTGTAAATGGACCTTTCATACCCAGCACCCCCTCTGCTACTGGTGCTGGTATGATCCCTAAAGATATGGCCAACTACTCAGATGAAGATAGGAAAAGAGTAGAGATTGATAGGAAGGTCATGACTGATCTTCAGACTGCTCTCCCAAACTCTGTATACAGAGGTTTTAAGAAGTGCAAAACAGCTAAACAGCTGTGGGATGCACTGAAGCTGATGTATGAAGGCTCCTCTGAAGCCAAGGAGAACAAGAAAGATCTTCTGAAGCAGCAGTTTGAAAATTTCACCTTCAAAACAGGTGAAACATGACCCAACAATACTTCAGGTATGTTGAGATTATGGATACCCTAGTGGATGGAGGAGTACCTTTTGGAGAAGTTTCATGCTTTCTATCTAAAGCAAATAGTGATGAGTCTTTCCTATGGCATAAAAGAATGTGCCATGTAAACTTTAAGAACATAAATAAATTGATTAACATGATCGGGTAACTGGAATGCCAAAGAAAGAGTTTACAAGTGATGATCTTTGTGTTGCATGCCTGAAAGGGAAGCAACACAAGGTATCTCACAAGCCTAAGGAAAAGAACTCCATCACTACTCCCCTACACTTGTTACATATGGATCTCTTTGGCCCCACCAGTGTAATGAGTTTAGGAAGGACCTCTTGTTGTTTGGTGATCATAGATGACTTTACAAGATTCACTTGGGTCTTTTTCCTTAGAACTAAGGCTGAAACCCCTGAGATTCTGAAGAATTTCATCTTAAAAATTGAGAATCAATGTGATCATAAGGTCAAAACCATAAGATGTGATCAAGGAACTGAATTCAAGAACCAATCCTTGATACATTTTGTGATGAAAAAGGTATTACAAGACAATATAGTGCTCAGGACTCCTCAGCAAAACGGAGTTGCTGAGAGGAGAAACAAGACACTTATTGAAGCTGCAAGAACTATGTTGTCTGACTCTAAACTGCCTATCACCTTCTGGCCAGAGGCAGTTAATACTGCTTGCTATGTGCAAACATAGTTTTAGTAGTTAAGACACATGGTAAGACCCCTTATGAACTTTGGCACAAGAGGAAACCTTTCATTGGTTTTCTCAGGTCATTTGGATGTCCCTGCACCATCTTGAATACCAAAGATCAAATCGGCAAGTTTCCTGAGAAATCAGACGATGGACACTTCATTGGATACTCCTCTCAAGCTAAAGCTGATAGAGTATACAATCTCAGAACTAGAATAGTTGAGGAGTCAGCCAATGTGACTTTCAATGAACACACACCATGTGTTGGGTTCTGGTCCGGATTGGCTGTTTGATCTTGATTTAGTTACCAACTGTTTTAACAAATCTTGTGAGCATGTTTCAGGATCTACAGAAAATTTAAATACAGGTGATCCTGACCCAAGATTTGAGCTAGGAAGATCTTCAAGACATACATCTTCAGCTCCAGTTGAAACTACTTCAACAAATGAAGTTTCTATCAACACAACAATGACAAAATTAGCTGATGCATCTATGGCCTTCAAATTCCAGCTCAGAGGCTTCTCAACCAGATAAAAACACCTCAATTGTAGAAGACAACTATGGTGATGGTGATAGTGATCAGGAATTTCTTGATGCTAATAACCATACCATAGATGACAACATCAATGATGTCACACACTCATTGGATCAAGTTAATTTTGATAAGTGTGATAATATGGAGGGTAATCTTTAAGCCAGATCTAAATTTCTCAAATTTGGATCTCTCTCAGCAACTTGCTGTGATCCCTCAGCTAAGGATCCACAGGTCTCACCCCACCACAAACATCATTGGAGATGTTGACACAGGGGTAAGAACAAGAGGACAAACTCATGAAGCCAATATTTGTCTTCACTCTTGTTTCTTATCTCAGATAGAGCCAAAGAAAGTTGATGAAGCTCTAAAGGATGGAAGTTGGGTTGAAGCTATGCAACAAGAGCTGCTTCAATTCAAAAGGCAAAAATTTGGAACCTTTGTCTACTTCCTCATGGGAAGAGTACCATTGGCACCAAATAGGTTTTTAGGAATAAGAAGGATGATAGAGGAATCATCATCAAGAACAAGGCAAGACTAGTTGTTCAAGGACACACAAGAAGAAGGGATTGACTACACTGATGTCTTTGCTCCTGTAGCGAGACTAGAAGCTGTTAGGATATTCCTGGCATTTGCTGCATCCAAGAACTTCAAAGTCTATCAACTTGATGTAAAGTGTGCTTTCTTATATGAATGATTGATGAGGAGGTTTATGTCAAACAACCACCTGGTTTTGTAGACCCTGATCATCCTGATTATGTCTGCAAGCTTGACAAAGCTCTTTATGGGCTGCATCAGGCACCAGGAAGTGGTATGAGACACTATCTGAGTATCTCTGTAAACATGGTTACATGAGAGGTGCTATAGATGGAACTCTCTTCATCAAAGGACAGGGAAATGATTTATTGCTGGTTCAAGTATATGTAGATGACATCATCTTTGGTTCAACCAATCCAAAGCTCTGCAAAGACTTTGAGAAGCTGATGAAAGACAGATTTGAAATGAGCTCAATGGAGAACTCAACTTCTTTCTGGGAATTCAAGTGAAGCAAGTTGAGGATGGCATCTTCATAAGTCAGTCAAAGTATGTTCAAGACATACTCAAGAGGTTCAACATGACTGATTGTAAGATTGCTAAGACACCCATAGCCAGAAACCACTCCCTTGTCCAGATCTTGAGGGGCAGTGTGTAGATGAACACTTATACAGGGCTATGATTGGGTCTCTTATGTATCTTACAGCTAGCAGGCCTGATATCATGTTTGCTACATGTATTTGTGCAAGATATCAAGCCAACCTAAGATGTCTCACTTAATCACTGTGAAAAGAATATTAAGATACCTCAAAGGTGCTTCAACACTTGGTCTATGGTATCCAAAGAATCCTAATTTCAATCTGTATGCCTATACAGACAGTGATTATGGTGGTTGCAACATGACTGCAAATCTACATCTGGGGGATGTCAATTCCTTGGTGGAAGGATTGTCTCATGGCAATGCAAGAAACAATCCTGTGTGTCTGCATCAACTGCTGAGGCTGAATACATTGCTCCTGCAAGCTGCTGTGCTCAAGTGCTTTGGATTCAAAATCAGATGCTGGACTATAGATTTAACTTCAAAGAGACTCCTATCCACATAGACAGCAATAGTGCTATCTCTATCACTAAGAACCCTGTGCAGCACTCAAGGACCAAACACATCAACATCAGGTATCATTTAATAAGAGATAACTATGAAAAGGGATTAATTAACTAGTCAAAGTTCATACAGATGACAATATGCTGATCTGTTCACAAAAGCTTTTGATGAACAGAGATTTAAGTATCTGATATCAGCTATTGGGATGATTAACTTTGAGTAGACTTTTTCTTAAAATGATTCTAAATTTTTCTTCTTAAAATAATGTGTCCTAAGTTGTCTAGTTTATCACTTTCATAAACTCATGTTTTCTTTGGATGAAAAACTTTTTTTTGAAATTTTCCTTAGATTCTTGAAAATTTTCTTATACTTCGGAAGATAAAGTTTTTGTCTTCAAAATAAATAACTGTCTAAGAGAGTTTACCTTCGGAAGAATTCAAATTCATCTTCCGAAGCTTAAAATTCTTAACTCAGACACTTATTCATTTTTAAGGACTTTTTCCTTCCGAAGCAAAATTAACCTTCGGAAGCTTTGTTCATTCTTATACAAAGCATCCAAGGTTTTTTCTCTTCGAAGCATAAATCTTCAAGACTCTCAGAAAATTCTTCCGAAGCCATTTTAGCTTCGGAAGCTTTTTCCAAAACTTCCGAAGACAAATTACCTTCGGAAGCTTTTCGAATTCCAAGAAAACTACTTTTTGAGCAAAAGAAAACTATCTTTTCAGAGGTGGGACCGACTTCCGGATTTCAAAGTTTATCCTTTCATTAACTTCGGTTCAAATCACTTTATATAATACCCACCGGTTCCCTCACTCACTATCTTCCTCCATTCCTCTATCTCTCTAACCTAATTCTCTAAACCGCTTTTGCTTTCTACCTTTTCAAACTTAAGCTTCTGAAATGGCTAACCTTAACCATAGAAACAACCCAGATTTCTCCATGCAACTTCACAGGCAACATAATCAAGTTGCTCTGTTAAGCTCTGAGAAAGATGCGAGTTTCTTAGAGATTTGCCAATTCTTGACTCTGTCAAACTATTTCACCTCCCTGACCATTGATCCTACTCTATATGAGGATCACTGCTTGAATTCTGGAAGACTTGCCAGAGGTCATTATGGATGGGAGAAGGCACTGTCTGCCACAGTGCAAGGGAGGACAATTATCACTCCAGCCATCATTAACCAACATTTTCAGCTGGATGATGAAGAAGTGAGGTGTCCTTCCCAAGGAAGCGGTTAATCATTCCTTTGAGCAGAGGGGCTATGAGGAAGATTTCTCTGTAAAGACCTTCAGGAAAGGGAAGGTCTCATCCCAGTGGAAATACCTGCTCCACGTGGTTATCCACAGCTTATCAAACAAGCATGGGGATGGGACCAGATCCTGAGGATCTCTCTTTATAGTTCATGGAATGGTTCAGGGGGTCAAGTTCAGGTATTCACAATTTGTTTATACTAATTTACTTGCAACTTAGACTCTTAGAGTATTACATGTTTCCTAGATATGTTCAACACATTCTCAACTGTGAACTGGCTCACAGTTGAGGGAAACAAGTAATTTCTTAAATTGGGACAGATGAAGCCCGACATCTTTAAATAATGAAGAAGCCCACTATAGGCTTCTCAGGGGTAGAAACAGCCCTAGTCCCAAAAATGTTAGAGCTCATTGCTCAAGGTGACAACCTAGCAGCACAGCTAGTGTTGAACCCACACTGCTGCTTTCCAACCACCTACACCAGCCCCAAATATCATCACCTACCAGAAAATACAAACGAATCCTGTTCAGACTATTCAGTCTGAGGAGGCACCCATATACTCACTCATACAGGAAGAAGTGGATACTGGAGCTACACTCCTAAGGAGCAGACCACTCCCATTTTTTCCAAGAACATGCTGAGGTTCCTCATGCTCAGCCTGATGAGCTCACTAGCCCAACAGCCTTAAGCCTTCACTCTGAGTCTCAACACTCAAGTGAACAACCTTCATGGGACAGCTACCATCCCCAGCCTTTGGATCTCAACCAACCAATTCCCAACCTATCGTTCTATACTGATGAAGACTTAGGATTCAGTGAGTACATGAGTTCTCTTCCCATCCCTACTCAAAGAGAGATGAGTACCTCTGACTCTCCTCAGTCTATCCCATATCAGTCACCTATTACTGAGGTGGACACTTCTGAACTTGTTCAGGATGTCCATATGGAAGAGGTTCTCACTTTTGAAAGTGATTACATCATTAAGACCTCCACCATGGCAACTCAGCTCCCTGGCATCTCAACTAAGGCTGCCAGTGAGCAGAGGAAAACCACCAGTCAAGAAACTCAAGCTGGTGGTGAGCGAGAGGACTTTGGTCCAATCATCTCATCCCCACTAATTCTTCTGATGAGATGAGGGGAATTTGAGACTAAAGGTGCAGAAATTGTCAAAAACATGCACTATTTAGTCTCTAAGGTTAGTCACTTGGAATCTCAGGTGACTACTTACAAAACCAGGTCAATGATCAGCAACTTCAGATTTCATATTTGCGAACAACTAGCTGAGAGACCTTTAAGGACAACTCAACAGGAACACAAGAACCTGTGGAAGTAATTGACTTATCCTCCAGCTCACCTATGCAAGTGGGTGCTGCTACCAAAAAGGGGGAGAAAGTTGTTACACACCATAGAACTGGGAGTTCTTCAAAGAGAATGGACATAGAGGACTCACCATCCTCACTTGCTGTTGTGCATTCTCAGCAACTTCCTCAAGTTCACATTAATGTGGACTCTATAGACTCAATCATCAGGAGTCTCTTTGAGGAAGGTATACCAAGGGCTGTCTCATCTCCACCACAAGGAACTGGCAACTACATCATAGGTGGAGGTATGATGAGGATAGAAGAGCCCTTATACTTCACAGAGTTCAAGGCCAACAAGAAGTTTTTCAGTTCAAAGCTGAGCTTCTATGAAAGACTGGATTTAGTCAACATGCCACTTGTCAATCCAAGCAATTCAAGACAAGCTGACAGGCTGGCTCAAAGAATCCAAGAAAGGATCCTTGCAGAGTTTTCTCTAAGAAAGAGACATAGGCAATCAGGCAATGTCTCGGTCAACTGGAGTTGAGGTGGACCCTAAGATTAGTTTCATAGGGGAAACCTTGACTGAAGGCCTAGTGGCAGAACCTGAGACCCCTTGTCTCATCATCAACAAACTGCTGCAGAGGTCCAAACTCCATCTGAAACACGTGCTGGTGAAGGTGTTTCTCAGCCTCTCTTGGCCAGAGCATGGAAGCTACACCAAGCAATGAAGGCCAAGCCTCAATCACCCTGAGTCACAAAGGTCTGTTGGTGACAAAGAAAAGGAAAATGACTCCTAGGAAATTGAGGAGGAAGAGAGAGAGAGAGGAAAAGGAGGCTAAGGGGAGAAAGTTCTTCTGGGTCATCTACCTTCATGCAAGCTGCAATCAGGGTTGCACCAGACCAATACTCAAGATGATGAGTTAAGGGCAGTCAGGATTACCTATTTACAAACCAGGAACTATGATATTGATGAAATCAACTCCCTCCCCTTAGAAGAGTTAAATGAACTGGCTGACATGGAAGTATCAAGAGAGATGAAGGAGAGAAAAAGGATGCAAGGTTACTTCTCCTTCAAAGAGGAGAAGAGACAGAAAAGGCTTTACAAGCATGCTCCCACTCTCTCTCCAGTTCAAGAAAGTCCTGCACAGGAAGATGTGGCTCCACAAGAACCTCAGGTAGATAAAGAAGAAGATAGGATCAAGATGATCAACTACCTGAGTGCCACAGGATTCTATCAGGCAAATGCACTTCTTCCCCTATCCTATGACTTCATTGAGTTCGAGTACCTAAAGCAACTTGAGCTTGAGCTAGTCAAAGAAAGAAAAACAACCAAAAGGAAGCTAAGGGAGAAGCTGCAAAGTCAAGAGCCATCATTCAAAGAATGCAAAGAAGTCTACTGACAGACAAAGAATGATGAGCTTCTTAAAGCTATATGGATTCTCCGGAAGGAGACTTGGCCCCATGTCTCTATCTACAATGGATGAGCATAGGGTGATCAAGCAGAAGATTAAAAGTGGAGAACTGATTGACTTGCACTCTCTTCCAAGTCAAGTCCCACATGAAGTGGAGGTCAAGTTTGAACAACCTGAGACACCTCAACCAGAACTCTAGCTAAGCCTCAGCAAACTTCATCTTCTGATCCAAGACAGGGTCAAACTCCCTCTCCTTCTGAACCTGTGAGGAGGAACACCCAACTGAGAAAGACATGATGATCACATGGTGCTGCAGACCAGTCTTCTCAGTTAAAGACATCTAAGAGGAAGAAGAAAATGGCTTCTAAACCAAAGACTAAGAAGAAGAAGGCAAAGTCATCTACCTCTACACCTCAGGCTGAATCAGATCAACTGAGGAAGTGCATGATGAGCAGCCCAATCAACTCCTATGAAAGTGGCTCCTCTAACAACTGAGACACCCATCTTGTCTGGACTTATTCTACCAATCCAGAAAGATGGCATGTTATCAGAGATCAAGGTGTTGAGAATGTCTACTCCTGGCAAGACATAATCAACTTACCTCTGCATGATCTCTTTGAGATGAGAAGATACTATGAGAATCTTGATGATCCTAACCATCTAATGAAGAAAGGAATGGTCTTGATTGTACTGAAGACTACCAACATCTAAAGATATTCTAAGTGTTTGGTAGCATCATCCTAGGGGGAGTTTGTAAGGATTCCTTAAGTTGATGCAACCAAAAACATCCAAAGTGTCTCAGCAACATGCACTAAGTACTGAAGTGAAGAATGCTTCAGAAGTTTTACACAAGCATTAGAAAATACTCTAAGTGTAAAATCTTCCGAAGCCAAGACCAATATCTTCGAAGCCAACATGAAGTCTTCCGAAGCTTCAGAGACAAAGTCTTCCGAAGCTTCATCTTTTGAAGACAGATTTCTTCCGAAGACTTTTAGTACACATGCTTTATCTGATGTACTGTTCCAAAAAGCACCTTTTCCACTGCAACTCTGCAAGTCACCAACTAACATGGTTTGGTGAAAAAGTCCATGCTTTTGGTAACTGTACATTGAGGTCTTGAGTCTGTATACTTTCTACTTTATGTACTTTATCCTTTTTGTAATAGATAAGGATGTGAGCTATGGCATGTCATAGTCACAAGTCAAAAGGCAATCTGCCTTTTGACTCTACAATTGATTTGTTTGTGTGTTTAGTCAAATGTATCCAGTTGGCTTTCAAAGTATAGGCAACTGTAGGAGTAGTATAAAGTATCATGTTTTGTATCTTTTATCTCATGCTTTGAAACACTGTAATAGAACATAGAGAAAGCAATATACTGCATTCTTGAAAACCATATCTCTTGTTCTGTCTTTACTTGTGCTCTTTGTATCACTTTGGTTAACCCAGTTCACTCTTTGATTAAAGTTTAGTTAATCTCCTCTTTTTGTGTCATTGTGTTGTATTATGTAAAGCCCTAAACGGTCCTGCAGTTACTACACACACATGCACTCAGATAAGCCAATACATACCTGTACTCTGTGATGAGTATTTTACTATTAAATAAGATTTTAATTCATCACTGCATGTGTATTCTCTCCAAGTTGAGCCTACCACATATCTGGTAAGTCATGACAGTCTTTCAATTTTTGAATTAAGCATAGTGAATGATACAATGACTGTAATTATATCATTTCCCAAGATTCTTTTCTTCATCAAAATTGATTTCTTTTTGTGGTTTTCTCATGTTGTTAATGGTTTTGATGTTTTTCATGTTTTACTCAAGGTTATCATGCCAATTGACTGAACCAGGAATTCAAACCTACTAGGTTCAAATGCCTTGGTAAATAAATCAGCTAATTGATTTTCAGTTGGTACTTGAATCAATTTGATTATCCCTTTTTAGCACAATCTCTCAAAAAGTGATATCTAATTTCATATGTTTAGTTTTTGATTGTGAACTGGATTATTAGTTACGAAAACACTGCTGTGTTGTCAATGTAATTGGCGTGTGCAAGAAGTTAAGCCATAATCAAGCATCTGGTTTTGAATCCAGAGTACTTGAGAGCAACAAGCTGATGCTGCAATATACTAACTTCTGCTGTGGACACAGATACATTTGTCTGCTTCTTGCATTGCCAAGATACTAGTCTGGGACCAAGAAATTGACAACCACTAGAGGTGGATTTTCTGTTGAAGTTGCATCCTCTATAATCACTGTCTGTGAAGGCATAGAGATTAAATTCTCCTTCCTTTGGATACCATAACCCAAGAGCTGGTTTGCCCTTTAGATATCTGAATATCCTCTTCACTGCATTCATATGTGATTCTTTTGGATATGCTTGATATCTGGCACACACACAAACACCAAACACAATGTCAGGCCTACTGGCTATTAGATACAAAAGTGAATCGATCATTGATCGATAATGAGTCTGATCCATTAGTTAGCCTTCAGGATCAGGTCTAATCTTTACTTTAGTATCCCAGGAGTTTTGATAGACTGACAGTCAGCAAAGTGGAATTTCTTCAACATGGTTTCCACATATTTAGAATGATTAATGAAGATTCCATCTGCTGTCTGTTGGACTTGCACCCCTAGAAAGAAGGTGAGTTCCCCCATAGCACTCATTTGAAATTTTGAGTGTATAAGGTCTTCAAATTCTTTGCAGAGTTGCTTGTTTGTAGAGCCAATATAATGTCATCCACATAGATCTGGACTAACAACATATCTTTTCCTCTTGTTCTTCTGAAAAGAGTCTGATCAATCTTTCCTCTTTCATGTCATGTTCAAGAAGAAAGGATGTAGAGTCTCATACCACTTTCTTCGGGCTTGATGAAGACCATACAGAGCTTGTCAAGCTTGTAAACTCTATAAGGGAAATCTGGATCTTCAAAGCCAAGTGGTTGACTCACAGACCTCCTCAGCAATCTTTCCATACAGGAAGGCACACTTTACGTCCATTTGATAAACAACAAAATTACATAGATGCAGATTATGCTAGAAAGATTCTGATTGCTTCTAGTCTGGCCACAGGAGCAAACACTTCGTCATAGTCGATTCCTTATTCTTGAGTGTATCCCTGTGCCACTAGTCTTGCTTTGTTTCTGATGACAATCCCCTATCATCAGTCTTGTTCCTGTATAGCCATCTGGTACTGATAGGGTATTGTCCTTCGGAAGATCTCTGGTTGCCATACTTCTTGCTTCTTGATTGGAGCAATTCTTCCTGCATTGCTTCAATCCAGCTATTGTCTTGAAGTGCCTCTTTGATGTTCTTGGGTACTATTTGACACAGAAAGCATGAGAACAAACAAATGTTGCAATACTAGATCTGCTTCTTGTCACCCTCTCATTAAGATCACCAATAATGGTTTCAACCGGATGATTCTTGTGTATTCTTATGGTTGGAATGGAGTCACCAGCAATTGTTACATCAAGATTGGAGACATTCAGTTCATTATGGTAGAGGCACATTCATCTGGTATGTTACTGAATTATGAAGATTGTTAGACTCTGTTTCAGTTCCTCCTGCTACAGCTTCAGCAACACTGTGATTGCTTACATGATTTGATGTCCTTTGTGTTTCAACTGGAGGAGTAGCCTGTTTTTGATTGCTGATCTCATTTGACAAATCATCTGAGTGAGATGGTAACAGGCTTGGACCTCCTTCAGAAGAAACACTAAGGTTTTGTGACGGTTGTCTGATTGGATCAGCTTGAAGAGGAACATCTTCATTCATGCGTTCATCAAATGTAGGAGGAATCAATGGAAAATTATATCTTCTTTTTACAGCTGACGAAGTATCACTTGAATGTATATTTCCTGCTCAAACAAGTGAAATTGATCAAATGATTTTGTAAACGTGTCAATATCAAACAACCAGTCGGGACCATTTGTATATTTGGGAAACAAATGTTCCTTGAATTGAACATTTGTTGATTCATCAATAATGTTTAATCTAGGATTAAACACTCTGGAAGCCTTTGAAACAAAAGAATAACCTACAAAGAATTCTTCATTAGATTCGGATGAAAACTTTCCCAGATAGTCTCGGGTGTTTAATATTGAGACAGGACTACCATATGATTTAAGAAATCCAATGAATGGTTTTCTATGAAAGAGCAGTTCATAAGGAGTCATATTGTTTTCTTTGACAAGTAGAGTTTGATTCTGTACAAAGCACGATGTATTAACCAACTCTTCCCAGAAGGTGATTGGTAGTTTAGCATCGGCAAGCATCGTTCTTGCTGCTTCAATCAGTGTTCTATTTCTCCTTTCAGCTACCCTATTTTGTTGAGGAGTTCTAGCTGCACTGAATTGATGAGCAATGCCTTTGGTTGCACAAAAAGAACTCATACTTTCATTTTTGAACGTTTCATAAATGTCACAATACATTTGTTTGTTTCTTGAATCAGATTTTTCCTTGTGTGACTCAACTGATATTTTCTTTTGCTGAATCACTTTCTTTTTTTAGGGGATGAATCAGAATCAACAATTTTTGTAGTTTGTTTCACAACAGTACCTTTGTTTAATTTTATGGGTTGTTTCTGTTTCTTTAACCCATTTCTCACATCTTTCTCAAACTAGTCAACATGTTCCTTGTTGTAGATATCAAACCCAACTCCCTGCCTTAATCTTGAAGACTGAGGTCTGATAATGTTTTATGTGTTGAACTCAGTGATCCTGTTTGTTTCTTTTGCAGTGAAACCTTTTTTGATTTGCTTGGAATTTTTTGGAGATAAGATCTCATTATCAGAACTGCTCTTAGCAATGGGTTTCACTGACTTCACATATTTCTTTTTACCTTGTAAAACATAGGGTATGAATTTTATAAAATGGACAATTGCTTTTAGAGGGCTTGAGGGTTTCATGACACTCACTGTCTTGTCTGAACACTCTTTGATTTTGATTGGGTGACCTAACTTGATTTTATCCTTATTGGTTTCAATATAAACATCAGGTTTGTTTTGAGGTTTGGTCACTTGTTTTACTATAGATTTAGGTTCCATAGTTTTAGTTTCAATTTCTTTAGTGAGTGAGACAAATTCAGGCATGACAGTGTAGTTGTCATTGTATGGTGGAGGACATGAATATACTAATCCCCGACATGACCTTTGGATCCTTTTAAGAATCAAGCATCTCTTGCAGCTTGACTGACGACATTTGAAACTTTTCAAGTTTCACTTTAGTCAGTGAATGTTCAGCCTTAGATTGAGCTAAGTTTTTAGTAAGGACTCATTCTCAGCTGCAAGAGTGTACTTTTCACCATGTAGTTTTTCTACTCATTCTCAGCTGCAAGAGTGTACTTTTCACCATGCAGTTTTTCTATGTTAGAGATAGAGATTTGATTTTGATTTCAAACCCTTTTATTTCTCTCTTCATCATCTCTGACTTACCTTTTCTTCCTTAATTTTATCTGCAGTTTATGGTTATGTTGGGTTTTGTCACATGTAAAACAAGCTAGTTTAACCATTTAAACTATACAAAACGTAGCAGAAAAAGGAGTTTAACATATGGTTTATAATCAAAAATTTTACCATTTTAAACCACAAACAAAACCCAAGAATAAGGATCAAAATGTATGTGAAATAGTATGCTATCAAAGAAACATAACAACCATAGGGTGTTCATAGAAACAACCTTTCTTGAACAAAATGTTGTAGATGAAAAAGGTTGAAGAAGATGATGCTCTTGAGTGGATAGCCTTCAAGGAGAAGACCTCAAGCTTGTATACCCACAATCCCTTCCAAACACCAAGCTTGTTAGGGAGCACAACACCAAAGAACTCTCCTTATAGCTCCTCAATGATCCGAAATTTGTTGAACCTTATATGCCCAACACATACAAGATTGATGTGGTTAGTACGTTATGATCCAAGTCAGGTCATACCCAATAACAAGCTAAACAAACACCAATTAGTATTTATTTGTTGATGAGATCATACAAATAAATACCGACACCAATTTAGAAAATGGTTTTTTCTAAAACGCTGCTTTTGTAAAAGAACATCATTATGTGGATAATTTGTTCATGAGAAATTGTTTGTTTCATTATTTAACTTGGTTAAATAATAACAAATAAAAGTGTGTTATTGTTATAAAATTAAAAGAGGTTTTTAATTTTATAAATATGAAGGTTAGAGTGTAAACTTTTATAAAAAAATTTTGGGGGGAAACCCCACTTAGGGGCTTGGTTTCGGCCGCCCAAAGGGTTCCTTTGGGAATCCCTTTTGTCTTGTGATTTGCAAGTCATTAACTAAGACAACACTCTTCCATCATTTCACCTTTCTCTCACACACACTTCTCTCTAAGCAACTCAAGCAAGACTCTCTCAAAGTGTGGCTGAAATTCGGATTTTGCAAGGAAAAGCTGAAATTTTCGGATTATAGAAGAGCTACAAAGTGAGTTCTTTGGTGTTGAGCATCCTAACTTGCAAGTGTTTGTAAGAACTTGTGGGTATCACCACTTGAGGCTCTCTCTCTTTAGGGCTGGACTTTCAACAACATCTCCATATTCATCTCATACTCTACAACATTTGCACAAGAAAGTTGTTCCTTTGTACACCCTATGGTTGTTGTTTTGTTTTGATAGCACCTTATTTCACATATATATTTTGATCCTTGTTCTTGGGTTTTGTTTATGTTTAAAATGGTGAAAATTTTCAGATTACTAACCATATCTTTAAACCATATATCCGCTGCGTTTCAAGTTTAAATGGTTAAACTTAGTGTTTTACATGTGACTAAACCCATCAAAATTTTCAGCCTTTCTTTCACAAAATCTGAAATTTTTCAGCCACCTTTTGAGAGAGTTCTTGCTTGAGTTGGATAGAGAGAAGGGTGAAATGAAAGAAGAGTGCAAGAGTGGTGTAAGAGTGTTGGACCAAGACAAAAAAAGGAGTCCCAATGCTCTCTTTGGGTGGCCAAATTCCCTCATGAAAATGGGTTCCCCCCATTTGCCACATTTTATAAAATTTACACTCTTAACCCATTACTTTATAAAATTAAAACCTCTTTTAATTTTATAACATTAACACACTTTTATTTGTTATTATTTAACTTAAATAATGAAACAAATAATATCTCATGAACAAATTATCCATATAATGTTGTTCTTTTACAAAAGCAAGGTTTTAGAAAACCCATTTTCTAAATTGGTGTCAATATTTATTTGTATGATCTCATCAACAAATAAACATATATTGGTGTTTGTTTAGCTTGTTATTGGGTATGACCCGACTTGGACCATAATGTTCTAACCACATCAATCTTGTATGTGTCTTGGGAATACATGATCCAACAATCTCCCACTTGCACAAGATTCGTAGAAGATTTATGCAAGCAGCAAATACCACCTAACAAGGTTTACTACCCTTAATACGTATGACTAAGTGCCATTCAATAACATCATCCTCTTCAAGTACCATACTTGAAATGTTTTAGGTGAATCAATCATCTATCCTTTTTCGCAGATGTCATGTTAAATCCTAGAGACACAGAATGGTCATTCTCCATTGATTAAACTTTATCAGGCCTTAGACATCTTACTCTCAACAAAAAGAGAGAAAAATCCCATCTTGACTACATACGCCTCTCACAATTACCTTATATCATACCTAAACTCAGACTTATGTACTGCCATTCAAGATGAAGCGGTGATGTGTTTGGACTCTGTAGTTGATAATGCCACCACATCTTGCTTAGAGCTCTTCCAAGAGATTGCTCCTCCATTCAATGAAAATGTACCCCGATTGTGATCGTGAATCATCCCGATCAGTTTGGAAACTCACATCTGTGTAACCCTTTACTACAAGTTCCTCCTCACCAGATCCATAGATTAGGAACATATCTTTAGTCCTCCATAGGTACTTAAGTATGTTCTTAACAACCATCCAATGACTGTTTCCAGGATTTGTTTGTATTGGCTTGTCATGCTCAAAGCGCATGACACGTCTGGTCTAGTGCATATCATTGCATACATGATGGATCCTACAGCAGACGCATACAGAATTCCCTTCATTTTGTCTTACTCATCCTACAGCTTGGAGATTGAGTCTTACTCAGTATTGTTCCTCTTTGAATAGGTACGGTACCTTTCTTAGAGCTTTCCATCTTGAACCTTTTCAAGATCTTATCAATGTATGCACTTTGATTCAAACCTATCAACCACCTTGATCTATCCCTATAGATCTTTATTCCTAAAATATAGGCGGCTTCACCAAGATCCTTAATAGAGAAACAGCTTCAAAGCCATGTTTTTACACCTTCCATGGTTGGAATGTCATTCCCAAATAGTAGGATGTCATCGACATACAATACTAGGAAAGTGGTGATTCTCCCACTAGCCTTCTTATATACACATGCTTCATCAGCATTTTTGATGAATCCAATTTTGATTATTTCTTCATCAAAATGGTGCTTCCAACTCCTTGATGCTTGCTTCAATCCATAGATTGATTTCTTTAACTTGCATACTTTGTTAGGATGTTTTGAGTTGACAAAACCTTCAGGCTGAACCATATAGACATCTTCCTCAAGATATCCATTTAGAAAAGCAGTTTTGACATCCATTTGCCAAATCTAATAATCATAATAAGCAGCTATGGCAAACAATATCCTAATAGACTTTAGCATTGCAACTGGTGAGAAGGTCTCATCATAATCAACCCCTTGAGTTTGAGTGAAAGCTTTTGCTACAAGTCTAGCTTTATAAGTATCCAAGTTTCCATGCATATCAGTTTTCTTTTTGAAAACCCACTTGCTTCCAAGTATCTTGGAGTTAAGAGGCAGTTCAACCAAGTCCCACACTTGAATTTCATACATGGATTGCATCTCAACATTCATGGCTTCAATCCATTTGTCACAATCCAAATTGGACATTGCATCATGATAGGTGGTTGGTTCATCGGAATCTACCCATAGCATCCATCTACACAAATCCATATCTTTCGGGGGATTACTAATTCTACTAGATCTGCGAACGTTTTGTGTACATTGATCAACCACTTGATCATTCTCAACATCCTTATGTTGTGTGCTAGTGTCAACCAAACATGTATCAGTTTGTGGTTCTTGATCCTCCTCAAGATCCACAGTTCTACTGCTAGTTCCTTCTGTAAGGAACTTAGCTTCTAAGAACTCAGCCTTCTTGACAACAAACTCCTTTTGTTCCAATGGATCATAGAAATAATATCCCATAGAATCTCTGGGATATCCAATGAAGATACACTTAGTGGAATGGCTTTCTAGCTTGTTTGAGGTGAGAGTCTTAACATAAGCTTCACAACCCCATACCTTTAAATATGACAGTGATGGAACCCTTCCATGCCATATTTCAAAAGGTGTCATTTCCACCTTCTTAGTTGGGGCCATATTCAAAATATGGGCCGCAAAGAGCAAAGCCAAACCCCAAAATGATAGAGGCAGTGAGCTTCTAGCCATCATAGATCGAACAATATCTAATAGAGTTCGATTTCTCCACTTGAACACGCCATTATGTTATGGTGTTCCAGGTGGAGATAGTTGTGAGACAATACCACAACTTCTAAGATGATCTCTAAAAGCATCACTTAGGTATTCACCTCCTCTATCGGTGCGGAGAATTTTTATTTTCTTGTTGAGTTGATTTTCTACTTCATTTTGGAAGATTTTGAACATTTCAAAAGCTTCATCTTTGTGTCTTAACAAGTACACATAACCATATCGACTATAGTCGTCGGTAAAGGTAATGAAGTATCTTTCATGGTACCTAGTCATTATCTTAAAAGGACTACATACATCCGAATGTATGATGCCTAATAAATCTTTTGCCCTTTCGGATTTGCCACTAAAAGGTGCCTTAGTCATTTTACCTTGTAAACAAGATTCACATACATCGAATGAATCATATTCATTTGCTTTTAAAAGACCGTTCTTTTGAAGTGTTTGTATGCACTTCTTATTATATGACCAAGACGACAATGCCAAAGATAGGTATCAGTCAAATCTAATTTGAGTTTCTTAGTGGTGGTTTGGTACAATGAGCTATCATATAATGTTTTCACGAACCAATTCATAAATACCATTAACAGGAATAGCTTTAAAATAAAATGCGCCATTTAAAGAAACATGAATTTCATTCTCAATAAATGACAAAACATAACCATATTGTCTTAATTGGGCAACAGAAATAATGTTCCTAGTCAAACTAGGAGCATACAAAATATTCTTCAAAATTGCTTCCAAACCATTTGAAGCTTCAAGAAGTAGTCCCCTCAGCCTTTAACTTGAACCTTTGCCCCATTCCCCATGAGAGGCTTACATCCCTTTTCTTGAAGTCCTTACTTCTTTAGAACCCCTGTAATAAGTTTCAATGTGAGTTCCACATCCGGTATCAAGTACCCATGTGTTAGAGGATATTAAATTTAGATCAATATGAATCATGAAAATTGTACCTGAGGTTTGCCCGCATCCCTCTTTGCTTGCAACTCTTTGAGATGGACTAGGCAATTTCTTCCCAATGTCCAATCTCCCCACACTTAAGCATGGGTCATTCGAAGCAACCTTTTGCTTCTTCTCCGCTGGTTTTGGTGGTGGCTCTCTTACCATTCCCTTTCCCTTTCCTTAACATGCCCTTTACCGTTGGCAACATTTGCCTTGGTGCGGGGTGAGCCTCTTCTTGTTCCACCTTCATTGATGGTGAGACGGGTAAAACCCTTTTACCCATGGCTGCCTTGGCAGTTTTGAGCATTGAGTGAAGGTCACTTATTTCTTGTCCACCTGTTCATGTTATAGTTCATGACAAAGTTGTCAACCTTTTGACAAAGAGTTGAGGATCAAATCCATAGCCAACTATTTCGAGATGGGACAATTTAGCCTTTCGAGGTGGTCGATGTGGCTTTTCATCTTAACTACATAGATGAAACAAATTGGGTGTCGTCCATACGACGCATGGAGTGCTCAAACCGTTTCGAAGCGCTCACACGTGCTTGTTGTTGGAACGTTTCCTTCAACTGGGTTATCATGTGGTATGCTCCATGATGTTCATACTCCTTTGGAGATCTAGAGTCATACTTCCCAACATGAGGCAAGATACTTGGACCGAGTCCTAGTGTATTTTACCCAATTATTGTAGGCCTCCTCATCATCCTCACTAGGTTGATTGGGAATCGGATCGTTGTAAGGCCCCGTTCCCGGGAAGCCTCACAGTTGGTTAAGCATTGCATAAAATTAGTTTAATAACAAAACATTGCAGCGGAAATGATTAGACATTCATTTAAAACTTAGAAACCATGTCGTACACATACATTTTCCCTTTAATTAAAACAAAACATATTACTTGTTCTTAAATTACAATAATGATTTCATAAGAAGGAATGCCATCCATAGTTCCCCAAGTAGCTCCCTGGTGCCATCCTCAGCATCAACACTTACCTGCCACTATTATGCATAAAAGGCATCTTTGCTCAGTGAGTTCTAGTTTTAGGTAAATAAGAAAATATAACTTTATCCTTCATATAATGACCACGCATACATAATACATAACATTTTCATCATAATAAGCATGTTCATTATCTTTCATTCTTTCATAACTTTCACTTCATCATAACGAGATTGCACAAAGCAAGAGCTCCATGTTGATCGACAACGAATGCCGATCCCTGTCGGTACACATTTTTATGGTAGCTAACCCCCGACAGTTGGTCCACACTGCAAGGCACATAGCCTGCTAATGAATACGACCATCATCATACATCAGACTCACCTAAGTGAAGTCTATCATAGGTCATGCAAGACTTTACATCATCAAACGGGCCTGAGGGTAACATTCATAAAGTTTGGCTTTTCATAATATCATCTTCCATTTTAATATATAATACTTAACTTATTAAGTATATAACATACCAAGTACTAGTCTTCATAAAACATAACCAACCCTCGGTGGGTCAGCAAGGGTTCCAACGCGGCAGCCCCTGACAGAGGGGTCCTAGGGGCAGCAACCCCTAGTGGGGTCCAAGGGGAAACACCCTTGGTTGGGGCTGGGCTGCCATGTCAGCACGGAAAATTTTTAGTTTTAAATATTTATATAACACATTTCCTTATAGAAAAATCTATCTTTCTATTAAAACCTCATAAAATCTTCGTCATTTAAAAACGTATATTTAGCATGCATAATAACCCCAAAACATGGAAAACTTATAAATAAGGGGATCTAGAACTCACCAAGTTATCGAGACCAACTTCTAAACTAAGCTTACAAGGCTAGGATCTCACTACACAGCCTGCAAATGAGTTGACACATAAAGGGGTTAATTTCTGCCTAATTTTGGCTGCTAACTTCGCTGCCAACTCAACAATTTTGCAGCTAGATTTGCCTACAGTTTCGCTGCTAGTTTCACCAACAGTTTCGCTGCTAGTTTCGTTGGCATCTTCGCTGGCAGTTTAGCTGGCATCTTCGCTGCCAGTTTCGCCCAACTTCATTGGAAAACCATGTCTGCGAAACTACCTGCGAAACTATAGTTTCGTCGGAAGTCCTCATAGTTTCGCTGATTGAATATGCATATTCGCTGGATGCATGTACAGTTTCGCAGATCGCATAAAAATTACGAACCAGCCCGTTTTTAACCCAAAATCATAACTTTTACGTCCAATCTCTTAGTTTATCATCCATGAGGCTAAATCTAAGCTTTATACATGTTTTCATACGTAAAAATGTGACCTTTATGCGATTCTTTGCAACTTTTCAAAACCCAAAACCCTAGAATCCGGGTTTGATCTACAGAAAGGTTTAGAGGTTGATTCTTACCTGGATTTGTTGCTCCTTTCTTGAGGTTTGATGCTCCAACAACCAGATCTTCAATCCCTTGACCTTTGAAGCTCCAAATCTTAAGTTTCCTTCACATTCTCTCGCTACTTTCTCTCTCTATGAATTTTGGGAGCTAGGGTTGCAAATGATGGAGATGGAGGCTGCTTTGGGTGGGTTAAGGGGCTGATTATGGGCCTTAATCACTTAGGCTCTTGCCCATGAACCCAGTTTAGCCCATAACCCTTTTCCTTCTTTTATTGAATAACCATTAATTAAGCCCATTATCCTTATGACTCGTTTTGACTTTTCGGGGTGTTACAAGTCTCCCCTACTTATTTAGGTTTCGTCCTCGAAACCTGTCAGTCATCAAACAATTGACGATAAAATTTCCTCATCTCTCCTCGGTTCCCACGCATATTCTGATCCTTTTCCGTGTCTCTACCGTACTCATACTACTGGAACCACTTTATTCCGTAAGTGCTTCTCTTTCCAATCAAGGATAACCACTGGCTGCTCTACATAATTAAGCTGTTTTTCGACTTCAATGTCTTCTAATGGTACGAATGCATCGTTGTCTGCTAGACACTTCCTAAGATGAGATACATGGAACGTAGGGTGAATTTCATCACTCAACTCATCAGGTAGTTCTAATCTGTAGGCCACTTCTCCTACCCTTGCGATAATATGGAATGGCCCTATGAATCTTGGGCTTAACATTCCCTTTTTCGAAAACTGATGATCCCTTTCTAGGGCGATACCTTGAGCATGACCTTGTCACCAACTTCAAACTCTATTGGTCTATGCCTTTTATCAGCATAAAACTTCTGGCAATCGTTTGCGGCTTTCATGAATGCTTTGATCTTATCTAACTTCTCGGTCATGACCTCGATCACTTCAAGGCTTCCCAATTCCTTTTGCCCGATGTCACCCCAACACACGGGCGTCCTGCACTTCCTACCGTACAACATCTCATAGGGTGGCATACCAATGCTGGCATGGTAACTATTATTATATGAGAATTCCGCCAATGGTATGTGCTCATCCCAATTTCCTCCAAAGTCGATTACACACGCTCGTAGCATGTCTTCTAAAGTTTGACTCGTTCTTCCGACTGACCATCCGTCTGGGGGTGGTAAGCCGTACTAATATGCAGTCTAGTCCCCATTGAGTCGTGAAACCTCTTCCAGAACTTGGACGTAACCGCGTGTCCCTATCCGAAACGATAGACACTGGCACGCCGTGACGAGCCACGATCTCCTTGATAAATAGCTCAACCAACCTCTCGGAGGAATACGTCTCATGAATTGGTAGGAAATGGGCGCTCTTTGTTAGTCGGTCAACGATCACCCACATTGCGTCGCTTCCTCTCGCCGTGCGAGGTAGCTTCGTGATGAAGTCCATTGTGATGTGTTCCTATTTCCATTAAGGATATGCAAAGGCTGGATCTTCCCATATGGCTTTTGGTGCTCTGCCTTCACTTGCAGGCAAGTTAGGCACTTGCTCACGTACTTAGCCATGTCTCGCTTCATTCCCGACCACCAGTAATCTTTCTTCAGATCCTGATTCATTTTCGTGGCACCGGGGTGCATGGAATATCTAGTTTTGTGAGCCTCATCCATGATTTTCTCCCTCTGATCCCCATAGAGAGGGATCCACATTCTCCCAAATCGGGTTCTAACACCTAGGGTGTTTTCCCATAAATCTGAAACTTGTCCTTTCATCCTTTCAGAGTTGACCCTATCCTCTCTTAATGCCTTATCCTGGAACTCCCTCACTTGTTTCATAACATCAGGCGTCATGACTATCTGGCAAGCCCTCACCCGAATTGGCTCAGGTTGTCCCTTGCAGCTAAGGGCGTTAGCAACCACATTGGCTTTGCCTGGATGATAATGAATTTCACAGTCATAATCCTTGATTAGTTCAAACCACCTCCTCTACCTCATGTTGAGTTCCCTTTGTTCAAAGAACTACTTCAGACTTTTATGATCAGTGAAGATGGTGCACTACACCCCATACTGGTAGTGCCTCCAAATCTTCAATGCAAATACCACCGCGGACAACTCCAAATCATGGGTAGGATAATTAGCCCCGTGAACCTTTAATTGTCTAGAAGCATAGGCTATCACTTTCGCTCGTTGCATCAACACGCAACCCAATCCTGCATACGAGGCATCCGAGTAGACCACTAGATCCTCGTTCCCTTCAAGTAACATCAAGACAGGGGCTTGAGTTAACCTCATCTTTAGTACTAGGAAGGCGTTCTCCTAATCAGCACCCCATTCATACTTCACGTCCTTCCGGTTAGCTTAGTCAAAGGAGAAGCTATCTTCGAGAAATCCTAGATAAACCTCCTATTGTAACTTTCAAAGCCTAAGAAACTACGAATCTCAGATGGCGTCTTTGGAGGTTCCCATTGCATCACCGCTTCAACCTTTGCAGGGTCCACCCTGATCCCCTCGGCCCAGAAATTGAACTCTCGAGCCAAACTGCACATTTCGAGAACTTAGCATAGAGCTTCTCGCTTCTAGCTTCTCCATACTTCTCGAATATGAGGTGGCATGATCTTCTTCACTTTTTGAATAAATCAAGACGCCATCGATGAACACTATTACCGATTTATATCCAACATCGGTCGACATACCTGATTCATAGGTCCATAAGGTAGATGGCGCGTTGGTAATCCAAGGACATACGAGAAATCGTATTTTCTCTACACATTACTAAACGTTGTCTTAGGATTGTCTTGTTCTTTCATCTTCATTTGGTGGTAACTGAAGGGATTTAACAAGTTTATCAAAGTCCATATAAGCCAATATATATGAAAACGCAGCGGATAATAGTTTAAAACTTGTTAACATGTAGATTATCAAACCCATTGTTAAGCTAAACCCAAACCATGGATCCAAATACGAAATGCATACAATATATATAAACCAAAAGAGGTAAGAAGACAACCTTTGAAGGTGCTAGAAAAACGGGTGGAGAGGGAGTAAAAGATGAACTTTATGGCTGAATCTTCAACCAAGAAAACCTCAAGAAGGCTGCACCCGAAACCTTCAATAACACACCTTTGGAGCCGTGGATGTGAAGCACAAAATGATAATGTTAGATGGTCAAGACTTCAATGTAGAAGTCCTCAAGAGATGATACCCTAAGCTTGTGCAAACACCCTTTTGCTAGGACAAGGAACACCAACTTGTATAACCCTCTTCCAGCTTGATTTTCAGCCAAGAACCCCTTCTTTGAGAGCTGGAAATCTAGTGTATTTGAAACTCTAGAATTCGAAATTAGAGAGAGAGAGTAGTCAGAAAACTTGCTCTTGAGTGTGAGAATTAAAGAGTCTTGGAAGAGAGCTTTTTTGGGTTATCAATGTTGCATGCAACTTCCACAAATCAAAAGCCTTAAACCCCAAGGGGCGGCCGAAGTAGAGGACCCACAAGGTGGGTTTCCCTCCTTTTGAAATGTTTTATAACTTATACCCTCCATTCCATTTTTATAAAATTAAAACCCTTGTAATTTTAAAACCTAACATAAAACCTAACATTTTTTTGTTGATATATTTAACTAATTTAAATAATAAAACAAACAATTTCTCAGGAACAAATTATCCACATAATGTTGTTCATTTTTAAAAGCAAAGTTTTAGGAAACCCAGTTTCAAGTTGGTGCTTATATTTATTTGTTTGATCTCATCAACAAACAAATATTTAACGGTGTTTGTTTGGCTCGTTATTGGGTATGACCCGACTTGGATCATATCACACTAGCCACATCAATCTAATATGTATCTTGGGCAGATCAAATCTCCTTCAATCTCCCACTTGCACAAGATTTATAGAAGATTGATGCAAGCAGCAAATAACGCCCAGCAACGGTTTGCTACCCCTAATGTATATGACTAAGTGCCATTCAATAACATCATCCTTTTCAAGTACCTCACTTGAATATGATTTAGGTGAATTAATCATTTTTCCTTTTGTTACAGATGTCATGTTAAATCCTAGAGACACAGAATTGTCATTCTCCGTGGTTTAACTTTAACAGGCCTTAGACATCTAACTCTCAACGAATAAGAGGAACAAATTCCATCTTGACTACATACGTCTCTCACAATCACCTTATATCATGTCTGAACTCAGTCTTATGTACTGCTAATCTTTCATAACAGCAAAGCCAAGTCAAAGTATAATACTTGATGAATATCAAGACCCAATATGTATCTCAGGTCTGAGGATACAATGATATTCGCCTTTACTCAATATCTCTTATGACTAATCACAAAGATTCCATGCAGAAATAATTGAGAGCGGGTCGGTCCAATATCTAAAATCCATAGACATCAATGAACCTTGGTAGCAACGACTTGCTCTATATTCATACCTTATGAATATCAACCAATCCAAGTTCATTATAGTCTTACATTCATAGTTGTCCCACAAGTATGATCGACCACGGACGTTTAGAATAACTTACTTATTCATGGATTTAAACATGCTAAAATGGAAGGACAAATGAAAATTATAACCATAGAATGAGGCAAATAACATAACTTCCAATATCCAAATACAAAATTTGATCAAGTCCAATCACTAGAATATCGAAGTCCTAAGGCACAAGTATGACTTTCATGTTTTGACCTATCTAGGAGCTTCGTGAGTGATCCGCAATGTTTTGATCGGTGTGAACTTTGCGAATACATATCTTTCCCTTTTCAACTTCATCCCTTATGTAGTTGAATCTCCGTTCAATGTGCCGAGTCTTTTGATGAGCACGAGGTTCTTTGATTTGAGCAATCGCACCCTCGTTGTCACAAAAGATCTCTAGGGGGTCTTGAATGGTAGCAACAACCCCTAGATCAGCAATGAATTTCCTAAGCCACGCAGCTTCTTGAGCTGCCAATGAAGCGGCGATGTATTCTGATTCTGTTGTAGACAGTGCCACCACATCTTGCTTTGAGCTCTTCCAAGAGACTGCTCCTCCATTCATAATGAAGACATATCCCGACTGTGATCGAGAATCATCTCGATCAGTTTGGAAACTCGCATCCGTGTAACCCTTTACAACGAGCTCCTCCTCACCAGATCCATATATTAAGAACATATCCTTAGTATTCCTAGATATTTCAAAATACTCTTAACAGCCATCCAATGACTGTTACCAGGGTTCTGCTGATATCTACTTGTCATGCTCAGAGCACATGACACGTCCGGCCTAGTACATATCATTGCATACATGATGGATCCTATAGCAGATGCATATGGGACTCCATTCATTCTTTCTTGTTCAACCTTTGAACTAGGACATTGAGATGAGCTCAATATAGTCCCCTTTTGAATAGGTACCAAACCTTTCTTAGAATTCTCCATCTTGAACCTTTTCAAGATCTTTTCAATGTATGCACTTTGGTTTAAACCTATCAACCGCCTTGATCTATCTCTATAGATCTTTATTCCCAAGATATAGGTGGCTTCACCAAGATCTTTAATGGAAAAGCAGCTTCCAAGCCAGGTTTTTACACCTTCCAAGGTTGGAATGTCATTTCCAAATAGCAGAATGTCATCGACATATAATACCAGGAAAGTAATAATGCTCCCACTAGCTTTCTTATACACACAAGCTTCATCAGCGTTTTTGATGAAACCAAATTTCTTTACTCATCATCAAAACGGTGATTCCAACTTCTTGACGCTTGTTTCAATCCATAGATTGATTTCTTTAACTTGCATACCTTGTTAGGATGTTTTGGATCGACAAAACCTTCAGGTTGTTTCATATGGACATCTTCCTCAAGATATCCATTAAGGAAAGCGGTTTTGACATCCATTTGCCAAATCTCATAGTCATAATATGCTGCTATGGCAAACAATATCCTAATAGACTTTAGCATTGCCACAGGTGAGAAAGTTTCATCATAATCAACCCCTTGAGTTTGAGTAAAACCTTTCGCTACAAGTCTAGCTTTATAAGTATCCAAGTTTCCATGCATATCGGTTTTCTTCTTGAAAACCCACTTACTCCCAACTATCTTGGACTTAAGAGGTGGTGTAACCAATTCCCAAACTTGGTTATCATACATGGATTGCATCTCAACGTTCATGGCTTCTTGCCATTTGTCAAAATCAGGTTTTGACATTGCATCATGGTATGTGGTTGGTTCATCCGAATCTACCACATAGCATCCATCCATGAAAAATCCATATCTCTCAGGAGGAATACTAGTTCTACCAGATCTGCGAACGTTTTGTGTATGTTGATCATCCATATGATCATTCTCAACATCCTCATGTTGATTGCTAGTTTCAACCAATTGTGTATCGTCTTGTGAATCTTGAATCTCTTCAAGTTCCACTGCTCTCCCACTAGTTTCTTCCGAAAGAAACTTAGTCTCTAAGAACTCTGCCTTTCGAGCAATAAATACTTTCTGCTCTGATGGATCATAGAAATAGTATCCAATACAATCTCTAGGGTATCCAATGAAGATACACTTTGTGGATCGGGCTTCTAGTTTGTTTTGAGCGTATTGCTTAGGATAAGCCTCACACCCCCAAACTTTTAAATATGATAATGATGGAACCCTTCCATGCCATACTTCAAAAGGTGTCCTTTCCACTTTCTTGGTTGGGGCCATATTTAAAATACGGGCTGCGGAGAGCAATGCGAAACCCCAAAATGATAGAGGTAGTGACTTCTAGCCATCATAGATCGAACCATATCCAATAGAGTTCGATTCCTCCTTTCAGACACACCATTATGTTGTGGTGTTCCAGGTGGAGTAAGTTGTGAGACAATCCCACAACTTCTAAGATACTCTTGAAATTCACTATTCAGGTATTCACCTCCTCTATCTGTACGAAGAATCTTGACCCTTTTGTTGAGTTGATTTTCAACTTCATTCTTGAAGATTTTGAACATTTCAAAAGATTCATGTTTGTGTCTTAACAAGTACACATACCCATAACGACTATAGTCATCGGTAAAAGTAATGAAGTATTTTTCACCATTCCTAGTTGTTGGTTTAAAAGGTCCACATACATCCGAATGTATAATCCCTAATAAATCCTTTGCCCTTTCATTAGTCCCACTAAAAGGGACCTTTGTCATTTTACCTTGCAAACAAGACTCGCATATATCAAATGAACATTTTCATTAGTTTTTAAAAGACCATCCTTATGGAGTTTTTGCATACGATTCTTGTTTATATGACCAAGGCGACAATGCCAAAGATAGGAATCATTTAAATCTAATTTGAGCCTTTTGGTGGTTGCTTGGTACATTGAGCTATCATATGTTGTGTTATTATGAACCAATTCATAAATACCATTACAAGGTATAGCCTTAAAATAAAACACATGATTTAAAGAAACATGAATATCATTGTCAACAAACTTGAAATTATAATCATATTGTCTTAAACGGGAAACAGAAATAATGTTCCTAGTCAAGCTAGGAGCATACAATACATTCTTCAAAATGACTTCCAATCCACTTGGAAGCTTCAAAATGTAGTCTCCTTGGGCTTCCACGTGAACCTTTGCACCATTGCCCATAAAGAGACTTATTTCCCCTTTTTTATAATGTTCACTTCTTTTGAACCCCTGCAATAAATTGCAAATATGAGTTCCACATCCAGTATCTAATACCCATGTGTTAGAAGAAATAACATTAAGCTCAACATGTATCATAAACATTGTACCTGAAGTCTGCCCCGCGTCCCTCTTCGATCTCAACGCTTTGAGATAGACCGGACAATTGCGTTTCCAATGGCCTACTTCACCACACTCAAAACATGGATCATCTTGAGCAACCTTTTGCTTCTTTTCTTTCGGTTTGGGTGGCTGCATTTTTGCCTTACCCTTTCCTTTGACGTGTCCCTTCCCTTTGGCAACATTTGCCCTAGGTTGGGGAGGTGCCTTTTCCTACTACCACCTTCATTGATCGTAAGGACCGGTAGAACCTTTCTACCCATGCCTGCCTCTGCCGTTTTGAGCATTGAGTGAAGCTCACCAATGCTCTTGTCCCATCCATTCATGTTATAGTTCATAACGAAACTATCAAACTTCTTGGATAGGGAGTTGAGGATCAAATCCGTTGCCAACTCGTTGGACACACGACAGTTAAGCCTTTCAAGGCGATCAATGTGGCTTTTCATCTTAAGAACGTAAGATGATACCGATTGGGTCTCGTCCATTCGACATGCATGAAGTGCCCGAACGGTTTCGAAGCGCTCCACCCTTGATTGTTGTTGGAACATTTCCTTCAACTGGGTGATCATGTCATAGGCATTGTGGTTCTCAAAGTCCTTTTGCAAACTGGGTATCATACTCGCCAGCATGAGACACGAGACTTGCACAGAGTCTTCGGTGTACTTGACCCATTCGGCAAAGGCCTCAACGTCATTTTCATCGGGTTGATCGGGAATGGGATCGTCTAACACATAGGACTTCTTTTCCTGTTTGAGAACAATTCTCAAATTTCGGTACCAATCCATGAAGTTCCCATGGTTTAGACGTTCCTTTTCAAGGATGGTCCTTAGTGATAGGTTATGGACGGTCGGGATTGCGTTGTTGTTAGCCATCTACAATATTACAAAGTTCAATTTTTAGTATTCATTGATATAATAATATTTCATTTATTAATACCCTTTTATGTCTCATAGACGATTAATAAATAAAATTTTTAGAATCCAACGTTACATTTAAATATCGGTTAGGTGACCTTTATCCCTTTATTTAAATTAACAAGGTAGTCAACGTTTGACAATTGTAACCTATTACAATTTCTAGTGTATGGGATCGTTTAAACATCTTATGGTTGTTAGGCATGTTTATCCCATCAACACCCTTTGTACGTCATGTTTCGGTGATCCTAATGCATGATTTCCAAATTAAGTCGTCCTACTTAGACACATGTGTGGATTTGCTAATATTAGTGGTTAGGTGATCTTTATTCCATAAATATGGCAAATCCACCTCAAAACCACAAGTTCCCTTTAATGTGGTTAGGTGACCTTTATCCCACATTAAAATCTCAAATGATTCGAGCGTTGTATAATAGGATGGTGTTTGACTTGATTAAAAGGGATTTTCGATTCACAAAATTTTAGTTTGGAAAACAATTCTCATACCTTGCATTTGTATGCATTCAAATACATGGTAGTTTATTTGAAACTCATTTCAAAATCCTTTTAATAGCCCATTTGATTATGAAATCAACAACCTTTGGTAAAACCCATTTTACTACTTATTGATTTCTAAGGAACCAATTTTGCGAGTGGTTGATTTTGAGTTGTTAACTACCCAATTCCATAATAAGATAAGAAGAACATAAATCAACCATACATGCACAAAGAAACAACCACAAGTCCATAACCATAGCCAATGGATTTGGCAACACTTGTTGGCCAAAACAGTGTGCCAAGAGGGTCAATAATAAAGCATAAACATGACACAAGGCATTGAGATAGTGTGCTCCCACTTGATCCCGCATCCTAATGCATCAAGTGACCATTTTGTGTTGTCACCGATTGGCTTTATTTGGGCTTTCTTTTGGGCTCCAACTTCAGCTCCTAGCTATCTTGGGCCTTCATGCTTTGGGCTTTGGTTATTGGGCTTAAAACCAATCTTGGGCTATGAGGCCCATTTGGGCTTAAAATGGCCCAAACCAAAACCAAAGTCATCTTGAACTTCTTTTACAAAATATATCCTAATACATTTTCTACTAGTAAAAGAAATACAATTAATCTACTTATTATTACAAACCAACATAAATAATAAATAGATTACAAACCCAAATAAATAATCATACAACATCACAACACAAAACACATTCAAATACAAGGTTTTGGCTAGGTTATGAACATCCATATACACATCCAAATATGCACATAATAAACGATTTAGCAGCCCCTTTTCAACCCATATTCTTGGCCAACATAAACCAAGAATAAATGGGTTTGGTCCAAACAAACAAGCAACCATTACCTAAATTTAAAGATCCTAATCATGCATATAAAATAGCATCTTTAAAATCAGAAAAGGGGACCAATCCAGCCTTCTAATCTCTCGGCCATGTGGTGTCACACACCACAAAACCGTGAACTAGAGTGTCATATACATGTATGCATTCGTATAAGTGGCTCTTGATGCCATTTGAAGGGATTTAACAAGTTTATCAAAGTCCATATAAGCCAATATATATGAAAACGCAGCGGATAAATAGTTTAAAACTTGTTAACATGTAGATTATCAAACCCATTGTTAAGCTAAACCCAAACCATGGATCCAAATACGAAATGCATACAATATATATAAACCAAAAGAGGTAAAGAAGACAACCTTTGAAGGTGCTAGAAAAACGGGTGGAGAGAGTAAAAGATGAACTTTATGGCTGAATCTTCAACCAAGAAAACCTCAAGAAGGCTGCACCCGAAACCTTCAATACACACCTTTGGAGCCGTGGATGTGAAGCACAAAATGATAATGTTAGATGGTCAAGACTTCAATGTAGAAGTCCTCAAGAGATGATACCCTAAGCTTGTGCAAACACCCTTTTGCTAGGACAAGGAACACCAACTTGTATAACCCTCTTCCAGCTTGATTTTCAGCCAAGAACCCCTTCTTTGAGAGCTGGAAATCTAGTGTATTTGAAACTCTAGAATTCGAAATTAGAGAGAGAGAGTAGTCAGAAAACTTGCTCTTGAGTGTGAGAATTAAAGAAGTCTTGGAAGAGAGCTTTTTTGGGTTATCAATGTTGCATGCAACTTCCACAAATCAAAAGCCTTAAACCCCAAAGGGGCGGCCGAAGTAGAGGACCCACAAGGTGGGTTTCCCTCCTTTTGAAATGTTTTATAACTTATACCCTCCATTCCATTTTTATAAAATTAAAACCCTTGTAATTTTATAAAACCTAACATTCTTTTGTTTGATATTATTTAACTAATTTAAATAATAACAAACATTTCTCAGGAACAAATTACATCCACATAATGTTGTTCATTTTTAAAAGCAAAGTTTTAGGAAACCCAGTTTCAAGGTTGGTGCTTATATTTATTTGTTTGATCTCATCAACAAACAAATATTCAACGGTGTTTGTTTGGCTCGTTATTGGGTATGACCCGACTTGGATCATATCACACTAGCCACATCAATCTAATATGTATCTTGGGCAGATCAAATCCTTCAGTAACCAGACTGCAGGTCTATCCTTGAAAACCAGTTGGCACCCTGAAGTTGATTGAACAAGTCATCGATCCTTGGTAGGGATACCGATTCTTTACGGTCAGCTTATTGAACTTGCGATAGTTAATGCACATCCGCATGCTACCGTCTTTCTTCTTGACGAATAAAACCGGAGCACTCCATGGAGAGATACTTGGTCGGATGAAGCCCTTATCCAATAAATCTTGCAACTGGTCCCTCAGTTCTACCATCTCCGAAGGAGCTAATCGATACGGTGCTTTTGCGACGGGTTGTGCTCCCGGTAGCAATCAATTTGGAATTCGATTTCGCGTCAGGCGGCACACCAGTCAGGTCTTCAGGAAAGACGTCAGGAAACTCGTGCACTACCAGCATGTCTGATAATTGTGGCTCTGGCGCAGCCACATCTTTTACATAGGCCAAGTAAGCGCTACACCCACGTCTCAAGTACTTTTTAGTTGTGATCATCAACACGACCTTCGGTACACACAACACCTTATCCCTACGAACCATAATAGATCTACCATCGGGCGTTGTTAGACGAATTACCTTCTTGTTACATACTATATTGGCTTCATAGGTAGCTAACCAATCCATGCCTAACACCATATCGAAACCTCCTAAGGCCATAACATGCAACCTAGCAGGGAACTTACAATCTTCTAACTCAATCATGCAATCCTCAACCACTTCAGTTACCTTAGTGGACTTACCAATGGCTGTTTTTACATATAAAGGCTCATCTAGCTTTCTACTCTCATCATGCAACAAACAACAAAAGGCAGCTGACACAAAACTCCTACTAGCACCAGAACCAAAGAGCACAGAAGCATATTCATGGTCTACCAGAAACATACCTGAAACTACTTCTGGATCTGCCCTAGCCTCCTCACGAGTTATGTTGAATGCCCTTGCCTTTGCCTTCAAACCGTCACCCTTTCCCTTATCTCCAGCTTTAACCATTCCTGATCCTCCTGATTTCCCTTTCTTGCAGTCGCTCCCCACATGTCCCATCTCGCCACACTGGTAACATTTCACCGCCTTGCAATCCTTAGCATAGTGGCCCTTTTCCCCACATTTAAAACACTTTCCAGTCCTAACTCTACACTCCCCTGAATGACCTTTTCCACATTTTTTACAAGCACCTCCTTCACTAGTATTTCCATGTCTCCCAGACTAATCCTCAACCCTCATCCTCTTCTCTCCACTCCTGAAGTTATCACCTCTGAACCCCTTCCCATTTCCATTCTTGTGACCGTTCCATGTCTCCACCTCTTTTGTACAGGCATTGGGTCTCTCTCATTGTACAACCTCCCAGCTAAGTCCACCATAGACCTTAACATGCCTGGTCTGGTTGCAATCATGTGCCTCTTGATATCAACAGGCAAACCCTGTATGTATCTTTTAATCTTCTTAGATGCAGGTGTCACCATGTCTGGCACAAGTCTTGCAAGTTCATTGAACTTGGAGGTATACTCTTGATGAGTCATGTTCCCCTCCTTCAAATACAAGAACTCCTTTTCAATCTTGTCTAATTCCTGATGGGGACAATACTCCTCCAGCACTAACTCCTTCAACTCAAACCACCTCATTTTGGCTATCGACAGCTTTCCTTCAGCCTGGACAATATTGTCCCACCAGCACAACGCTGAGTCGATGAAAGAATGAGTGGCAAACTTAACTTTTTGATCTTCCCTGCACTCAGTAATCTCCAGTACCGCTTCCACTTCTCTAACCCAACGATGAGCGGCAGTAGCATTGCCGTTACCGTCAAAGGTCAGGGTCTTGCACCTTTGGAATGCCCCATAGTTACACCCCTTAGTAGTCTCTTTTTCAAACTCCTTATCACTGTCATCATCATGAAGTACCACCTTAGGGTTTGATGGCTCCTTTTCAGATTCTTCAGTCCTCCCAGTGGAATTCCCTGAATTCTTCTCATTTTCCTTCCCCTCCTTCTCAGCTTTCCCCCATCCCTAACTGCTTTAATCACCTCAGTCACCACTGATGGTAACACATTCTGCATAACATTGTAGACCTCATCAGCGATAGCCTCCTTCACAGTAGATTTGAGGGTGGCTGATCCCTCCCCTCCGGATGACTATGGAGGTCCGACTCCTTGTGAACCATCTCGGGAGCATTAGCTTTGCTCCGGGTGACACGTGGCTTAGTAGTAACCCGCCACGAGCACCTCCTCAGGTTGCTTTCCCAAATTTTCTACCAGCCATAACTAATTCCTATAAGATTCAAACACCAAAATCTCAGACCATTATAAGTACGGTAAATCCTTAATTACAGTGGCCATGTGTGATTAACTACTTACCTTACTCTCCTGTCCCAAGCAATCACTATCCTAACACATGTCAATATTCAAATCTAGAAGCACATAGAACATAGAGCACACACACATAATTCCCAATTTTACATGAAACTTTTACCAGATGGCACGTAGCTACTTGGATTGGCATCCTTCATTCGGTCCCATTTTCAGTTTAAGTTTAGGTTTTGAAAACAGTTTACCCAATTCTCTTAAACTTTGGCTCTGATACCAACTTGTAAGGCCCCGTTCCCGGGAAGCCTCACAGTTGGTTAATCATAGCATAAAATCAGTTTAATAACAAAATATTCTAGCGGAAATAATTAGACATTCATTTAAAACTTAAAAACCATGTCGTACTCATACATTTTCCCTTTAATTAAAATAAAACATATTACTTGTTCTTAAATTACAATAAAGATTTCATAAGCAGGATGCCATCCATAGTTCCCCAAGTAGCTCCCTGGTGCCATCCTCAACATCAACACTTACCTGCCAACTATTATGCCTAAAAGTCAGCTTTGCTGAGTGAGTTCTAGTTTTAGGTAAATAAGAAAATATAACTTTATCCTTCATATAATGACCACGCATACATAATACATAACATTTTCATCATAATAAGCATGTTCACTATCTTTCATTCTTTCATAACTTTCACTTCATCATAAACGAGATTGCACAAAGCAAGAGCTCCATGTTTATTGAAAACGAATGTCAATCCCTGTCGGTACACATTTTTCATGGTAGCTAACCCTGATAGTTAGTCCACACTGCAAGGCACATTGCCCGTTCATGAATACGACCAATCATCATACATCAGACTCACCTAAGTGAAGTCTATCATAGTGCTTGCAAGACTTTACATCATCGTACGGGCCCGGGGGTAACATTTATTAAGATTCGCTTTTCATTAATATCATCTTCCACTTAAATATATATACTTAACTTATTAAGTACACAACACACCAAGTACTAGTCGTCATAAAAAATAACCGACCATCCGCGGGTTAGCGGGGGTTCAGGGGTGGCAGCCCCTGATAGCGGGGTCCTAGGGGCGGCAGCCCCTTGTGGGGTCCAAGGGGCAACGCCCCTGGCTGGGGCAGATTGCCATGTTAGCACGAAAATTTTTAGTTTTAAACATTTATATAACACATTTCGTTATAGAAAAATCTATCTTTCTGTTAAAACCTCATAAATCTCCGTCATTTAAAAACGTATATTTAGCATGCATAATAACCCCAATACATGGAAAAATATAAATAAGGGGATCTAGAACTCACCTGGTTACCAAGACCAACTTCTAAACTAAGCTTACAAGGCTAGGATCTCACTACATAGCCTGCAGATGAGTTGACACATAAAGGGGTTAATTTCTGCCTAATTTCGCTACAAGATCAACAATTTAGCAGCTAGATTCGCCAATAGTTTCGCTGCTAGTTTCACTAGCAGTTTCGCTAGCAGTTTCGCTAGCAGTTTCGCTAGCAGTTTCGCTGGCACCTTCGTTGGCAATTTCGCTGGCATCTTCGCTGCCAGTCCCGTTTCGCCCAACTTTCGTTGGAAAACCATGTCTGTGAAACTACGTGCAAAACTATAGTTTCACAGGAAGTCCTTATAGTTTCACTGATAGAATATGCAAATTCGCTGGATGCATGTACAGTTTCACAGATCGCATAATAATTACGAACCAGCCCGTTTTAACCCAAAATCATAACTTTTTACGTCCAATCTCTTAGTTTATCATCCATGAGGCTAAATCTAAGCTTTATAAATGTTTTCATATGTAAAAATGTGACCTTTATGCGATTCTTTGCAACTTTTCAAAACCCAAAACCCTGGAATCCGGGTTTGATCTACAGAAGGGTTTAGAGGTCGATTCTTACCTGGATTTGTTGCTCCTTTCTTGAGGTTTGATGCTCTAACACCTAGATCTTCAATCCCTTGATCTTTGAAGCTCCAAATCTTGAGTTTCCTTCACTTTCTCTGTCTACGGATTTTGGGAGCTAGGATTGCAAATGATGGAGATAAAGGCTGCTTTGGGTGGGTTAAGGGGCTGATTATGGGCCTTAATCACTTAGGCTCTTGCCCATGAACCCAATTTAGCCCATAACCCTTTTCATTCTTTTATTAAATACCCATTAATTAAGCCCATTTGTAAGGCCCCGTTCCCAGGATGCTTACAGCTGGTAAATCATCGTACATAAAACATAAAATATACATTTACATCTATGAAAAACATCGCAGCGGAATAATTTAAAACCATTTCATATATTAATGACAGCTTTTTCAAAATGATACAATGTAGTTAACTGTTACAATATGTCATGATTTGCATTACATCACAAAAATATCATTGCTATACAAATGGATGCCATCCAAAAATGCCAAGTAGCTGCCCCGTGCCATCCTCAGCAATGCTCACCTGCCAACTGGAAAATGCATAAAAGTCAGTGTTACTGAGTGAGTTCTAGTTTTATAATAAAACAATACTTTACTTTCATTCGATCATACATCATACGTATACACAGATAATATCATTATTATCTTCATCATTCATTCATTAACTTTCATTCTTTCATACGTTCTTACTTTCATTTGTTCATTCATTACTTCCAGTGACATTTACATTACCCCGAACATTGTATACGAAGCGGGTAACTGGGCCTGAGGTCTTTCATAGACCTTGAACATTGTGCACGAAGCTAACTCCAGTACCTAGGGCAAGTACATTCACCATTTATCTTTTCTCTTTCATTCTAGATCATTTCCATATGCTATACCCCAAACATTGTGCACGAAGTGGGTAACTAGGCCTGAGGTCTTTCTTAGACCTCGAACATTATGCACGAAGTTGACTCCAGTACTTAGGGCAAGCGGTAAGGATTCCATTCATATGGTCAATCACAAAGATTGGACCCCAATGTGCATCCTTTGGGGTAGCTAACCCGTACACCGTTGAGCTAACACCTTCATTGGGTGTGCACCTCCATACATTTTCTTGCAAGCCTTCTTAAATTCATTCGTTCATTAATGCATGCATTCATTCGTCATGTTCCTCTTTCATTATCTTTCACTTTACGCTACATTAAACTTTCGGTTCATTCATTAACATAACACGTAAAGCCACGGAAAGATAAACATACGTCATAATAAGGAACATAACATTCAGTCATCATCATCATACAAGGCATCATCATACATTCATAACATACATCATGTATAATCATACAACATCATACATCACCATTATGCATATGCATCAATCACACATCATACATGCCCATCATACCATCTATGACCTCAAAAGTCAATCTACATGAATCCTCGGGAACATCTTAAGTCAAAGCCTACACTTGTCTTTTTCTTAGAAAGTCAGAAAAAGTCTAAGTGTTCATCCGTATTTCCTATAGTTCATCCGCATTTACTATAGTTCATCCGCATTGGTCTTACTTCATCTGCATTTGTTCATTCGCATTGGCCTTACTAATATGCATTTCATATACTTAGTCAATGTTCATCTGCATTGACTTACTTCATCCACATTTGTCATCTGCATTTGCCTTACTCATCCGCATTTCATATACTTGGTCAATGCTCATCCGCATTGACCTCACCCGCATTAACTGTTCATCCGCATTTACTTACTTAGCAGTTAATACTCATCCGCATTAACTATTCATTCGCATTTCTTCCCATTACTCATCCGCATTTCCCCTTACTTAGTCATATTCATCCGTATTGACTTCTATCCGCATTAACCTTCATACGCATTTGTCATCCTTAGTCAATGCTCATCCGCATTGACTTACTTCATCCGCATTGACTTTTCAGGACTTATGTAGATTCTAAAACTTAACATATGAGCCTTAAACATCATATTTCAATTTCAACTCACCGTTCATCATGTTCTAAGCTTAAATCATACATCCTAAGTCTTAGAAACATCATCAAGCAAGAACATAGTCACACATCATAACATAGGGCCATCATACACACATTCAAACATACGGGTCCGAAACCCAGTTTAATGAAAACATACATTCATGCATTTCCAGCCCCAAAATCAGTTAAAACAGGTAAAAGAGGGGTCCTAGAACTCACCTTTGCAGCTCTTGAGTATGGCTTCTTCCAAACTCGTTTGCAAATTGAATTCTACCGCCCAGAAACCCACTAAAAACATACCCGAACACATATAATCACACATAAGCATAAACCCGAGGACATAACCGGTTAAGAACACCATAAAAACATGAATTCTTAACTTGAGTTCGAATTCTTTCTTGTTCTTCCTTCAAAACCGAGAATTTGCTACTCCCAGCTACTGTCTCTCTCTCTAAACCTGAAAATCAGTGGTGTATGTGACATATGGGCGGCCATACCACCTTTTACACCCACTTTTCAAACATTTTGTCCTTTTGGACACTTTTTACCCATAGACTTGGGTTTTATTTCTTTCCTTCCTTTTTCTTCACTTTATTCTTCTTTCTTGTCTAAAAAAATAGTTGGGTGTTACACCATTATCCTTAATGACTCGTTTTGACTTTTCGGGGTGTTACAATCGTTTAATATGTATGATTGCTTATCTTGCTTGAGAACAATTCTCAATTTTCGAAACCATTCAATAAAGTTATTATGGTTTAGACGCTCCTTTTGGAGAATGGCCCTTAGTGATAGTGAGTGAGCGGACGGGATTTTATTGTTTTCATTATTCCTGGTGGCCATCTACAAAATATAACAAAGTTCAATTTTAGTAATTTCGATATTATTCATATTTTAATAATTAAAACCCATTTTAAGTGTCTTACACAATTTTAAAATCTAAAATCCAACGTTACATTTAAATAGTGGTTAGGTGACCTTTATCATATTATTTAAATTAACAAGGTAGTCAACGTTTTGACAATTGCAACCCTTTGCAACTTCTAGGGTATGGGATTGACTTTGAAACATCATATGTATAGTCGGCATGTTAATCCCATCAACACCTTTGAAAACCATATTGTAGGTGATCCATTTAATATGGTTTTCAAATCAAGTTACCCTACTTGCACACACATGTGAGTTTTCCAACATAAGTGGTTAGGTGACCTTTATCCCACAAATATGGTATCCCCACCTCACAAGTTCCCTCAAAATAGTTAGGTGACCTTTATCCCATTTGAGTTTCCAAGTGACTCAAGTGTTGTGCAAAAGGACGGTGTTAAACTTGTTAATATAAAAGAGAAATTTTAAGTTTTCATAATCTTAGTTTAGAAAACTCTATGTACCTTATATTTGCATGCTTTCAAATACAAGGTACCATATGGTTCACTTTTAATAAACCCCTTTTTATTAAAATCATTAGTCCTTTTAATAACCTTTTATTAACCACTTAATGATAAAGAACCATCAAATTTTCAGCTTGTTATGTTTGTTAATGAGTTTGTTATGCATAACCAATGACAACCAACAATCATAATATAACCATTCAAACAAGCATAAACATACAAACATGAGTGCATAACCATAGCCACTAAGTTGACTACACTTGTTTACCATCACAAGTGCTGTCATAATGTCTTTCCTAAAAGTTGAGATGACACATCAAAATGTGTCCATGAACTCCCACTTGAATCCACATCCAAATGCTTCATGCGTCCAGGTCTTTGTGTCCTCCTTTGAGTCTTCATCTTGTGCATCTTCTTTTACAAAATCATATCCTAATACAATTTTTCTAATAAAAGAAATGCACCTAATCTATTTATTACATAACCAAATGAGTAAATAAATTACAACCCAAAATACAAAACACAAAATTACAACCCATTCAAGAATAAAAACCAACATGACAAATCACAATCAACCAAAACCAAACACATAAGGCCAAGGCTATGTTAATGCACCAAAATATGAAATATATTCAACAACCAAGAACAACAACGAGTCCCTTATTTCAGCCTTAAAATTTCAGCCAACATGAACTCAAAGTTTAAGGTTTGTCCAAACAACACAATCAACCATTTGATGTAAATCATTCAAGGTTTACACTAAAGCATGTAAGAATAAACCTTGAAACATTAGGGATTCATACATCCACAACAAAACAGCCCCTAATGGGTTGAAAAAGTCCATGAAAACTAACTTTTCAAGACCTTTAGAAGCATATATTCCACATAACCAGCTCTAGATGCCATTGTTGGGTTTTGTCACATGTAAAACAAGCTAGTTTAACCATTTAAACTATAAAAATGTAGCAGAAAAAGGAGTTTAATATATGGTTTACAATCTGAAATTTTACCATTTTAAACCACAAACAAAACCCCAATAATAAGGATCAAAATGTGTATGAAATAGTATGCTATCAAACAAAACATAGCAACCATAGGGTGTTCATAGAAACAACCTTTCTTGAACAAAATGTTGTAGATGAAAAAGGTTGAAGAAGATGATGTTCTTGAGTGGATAGCCTTCAAAGGAGAAGACCTCAAGCTTGTATACCCACAAGCCCTTCCAAACACCAAGCTTGTTAGGGAGCACAACACCAAAGAACTCTCCTTATAGCTCCTCAATGATCCGAAATTTTCAGCCTTTCTTTTACAAAATCCGAAATTTTTAGCCACCTTTTGAGAGTTCTTGCTTGAGTTGGATAGAGAGAAGTGTGAAATGAAAGAAGAGTGCAAGAGTGGTGTAAGAGTGCTTGGACCAAGACAAAAAGGGAGTCCCAATGCTCTTATTGGGCAGCCAAATTTCCTCATGAAAATGGGTTCCCCCCATTATCAACTTTTTATAGAATTTATACTCTTAACCCATTACTTTATAAAGTTAAAACCTCTTTTAATTTTATAACATTAACACACTTTTATTTGTTATTATTTAACTTACTTAAATAATGAAACAAATAATATCTCATGAACAAATTATCCATAAATGTTGTTCTTTTACAAAAGCAAGTTTTAGAAAACCCATTTTCTAAATTGGTGTCAATATTTATATTATGATCTCATCACAAATAAACATATATTGGTGTTTTTTAGCTTGTTATTGTGTATGACCCAACTTGGATCATAACGTACTAACCACATCAATTTTGTATGTGTCTTGAGCATACAAGATCCAACAGGTTATGCTCCTATAGCCTTGCAATTCATTAATATATTTTTCACTACAAGGTTAGATTTTACCTCAGTAGGCATTGGAGATGGACCATTATTGATGTGAGCCATAAGAGCATGATTCTGAATTAAGGCTTGACTTCCTCTGCATACATGCTCGAGTCACATACCCCATCTTGCTTTATCACGAGAGCACTGGTAGAAGACTGACTGCTTCCATGAGCTTGATTTGTCAGTTGGGGTGGATTTTGATATGATTGGTGTTGATGAGAAGGATGATACTGCTGCTATTGGTTGTTGGAGTGAAAGCTTGAGTGAGGCTGTGAGGATGACTGGGCTTGAGAGTTCCTTTGATAGTTGTTTCTCTTGGGGGCATTGCATTATCTGGAGAAGTGGCCAGCCATGCCACAGTTAAAGCTTTTCACCTTGGATTTATCATATCCAACTTTTGTATTTTTATTTAGGCTCAGCTTTTTGCCTTTTCTAAAGAATTTCTTGGCTCTCATGGCAATCATGGCCATTTTCCATTGTAGATCCATTTCTTCCACATCATCAGGATCCATTCCTCCAGATCTTCCTGAATTAGATGAGCAGAAGTGAGTCTTCCTCCTAAGTATGCTTCAAAGCTTGCAACAAGGCATTGTAAGTTGCCTTTTGTTCTTTTGATCTTGTGTCTTCAGGAGTGGTTTGAGGAGCAGCATGACTTGGATGTTTGAGATGATTTGATGGATGATTGATTGGTGGAGTTGCAATGAACATGGTGTTATTCAGTTGATCTCTTGATGAGATGAAATCATCCACCTCAGTGATGAAGGCATTTTCCACAGAATGAGATTCTGATGGAAATTTGTAAGCCTCAATCACACTTGGTCCACTAAGATTTCTACTTCTTTTATCAAGTTCTAATGTTTCTATTTTGGCTATCATGATATCCAAAGTAGTACTCTCAAGATCATGAGTATTTTTCAGTATTGTTACATTCTGTTTCTAGTTTTCAAGGAGGCTGTGAAGCATTTTCTTGTTTAATTCTTTGATCTTGTAAGTGACTCCCATGATTTCCAATCATTTACCAACTATACAAATCTATGCAGTTGTTTGGATATATGGACTCTCCCTTGGTGTCGTGGAATGTTTCATACTGATTAACAAGCTTATCCTTGTTATTTCTGCTACTCTCACACTGCTTCCTTCACACATAATTTCAATGCATCCCACACAGCTTTTGCAGTACCATACTTCTCTAATCTTTTCAGCACATCCATCTTGAGTGCTTGAGTTAGAATGGAGTAAGCTTTGAGGTCAATCTTGATTTTGTTATAGTCTTCATCATCAATAGTTAGATCTTTAATGGGTATTCTTGTAGTTTTGTAAATTGCAGCTTGATCAACAGACAGAGTGACAAGGATATGTGGCCCCTTGCATATTAAGATCCAGAAATCAGGATCTACACCTGTGATGTAATTCCTAAACCTGATTTTCTACTGTTTAAACTTAGATTTGTGTTTAAGCATAGGAGGTTTAGGTGTATGACCAAGTTTTGAGTAACTGTTAGAATCCATTTTATGAATATAGATTAAGGTAATTTTTAAGATTGATTAGTCCAACTTGTCCAAATAGTTCTAACGGATTTCAGAATCAGATTTGTGATTGTAGTGAGTTTCTTGCTGTTCAAAATATTTTGGTGAGAATGTGTTGACAGGAGTATTTTCTGTTGTTTACTAAGTAGAGATGATGATACACTCTACTAGCAACTCGATTACTAGATCAATCAAATTCTATTCAATTCTTGCGCAGATCTAAAAGAGAACCGAGAGCCGAAGCTTTGATACCAATTGACTGGGTAAGTAAGATTGAGATTCTTATTGAGAATCGAATATGGTAATCAAGTCAATGATTGAATGGCGGAAACAAAGAATCAAAGAACATTCAATGCAAGAATTATACTCATAAATGCTTTTGTATTATATATATGAAAGTTGATTGATTACAGAATAAATGACAACAAAAATTCTCTGTCTATCGGCCGTCACCTTATGTACGAGGTTATCTATATTTATAGGCAGACGAGATGCCTTTTACAAAATTACTAAACTACCCCTTACCTATTACATCAGAAATAGTCTAAGTCTTGATCTGCATCTTTACTTGTTCATCCACATTGGCAAATGCAGATGAGTTGACTTGATCAACATTTCTTCACTTGATCATCCGCATTAGTATGTTAGTCATCTGCATTGGTTAATGCAGATGAACAAATACTTACGCGCATTTGTTCGGTCATCCGCATTTCTCAAATGCGAATGAGCAAAGTCTTATCCGCATTAATACTTGGTCTTTCATATTTGTCAATGCGGAATAACAAATACTTGTCCGTATTTGTTTTATGTCTTCCGCATTTACAAATGCGGAAGACTATACTTGGTTTCTTGAGTAGAATCTTCATCCGCATTTCTTCTTGTACTTGTGGGATTCCAGCAAAGCAATCATCAAATCACCCATTGAATTGGCATGTATGATCCTTTCAGGGTGCAACAGTGTTGTTGTTGTTGTTTTTGTTGTTGTTGTTGTTTTTGTTGCTATTACTGCTCTTGTCGGTGTTGTGTTGCTGTTGTTGTTGCTGTTGTTGTTGCTGTTGCTGTTGTTGTTGCTGCTGCTGCTGCTGCTGCTGTTGCTGCTGTTGCTGTTGTTGCTGTTGCTGTTCTTGTTGCTGTTGTTGCTGTTGTTGTTCTTGTTGTTGCTGCTGTTGTTGTGTAGTTATGATGTTGTTATTGTTGTTATTGTTGTTGTTGTGTTTTTGTTGTTGTAGTTGTTTGTTGTAGTTGTAGTTGTTGTTGTTGTGTTGTTGTTGTTGTTGTTCTTGTTGTTGTTTTTGTTGGTGTAGTAGTAGTTGTTGTTGTTGTTGTTGTTGTGTTGTTGCTCTTGCAGTTGATACTTTTGTTGTTGTTGTTGTTGTTATTTTTGTTGTTGTTGTTGTTGTTGTTGTTGTTATTTTTTGTTGTTGTTGTTGTTGTTGTTGTTGTTGTTATTGTTGTTGTTGTTGTGTTGTTGTGATGTTGTTTTTGTTTTGTTGTTGTTGTTATTTTTGTTGTTGTTGTTGTAGTAGTAGTAGTTGTTGTTGTTGTTTGAGTTGTTGTTGTTGTTGATGATGTTGTTGTTGTTCTTGTTGTTGTTGTGTTGTTGTTTGTAACACCCCGAATTTCTATTTAAACGGAAGGAAAAGAAAAGTAAATAGAGAGAATAGAAATTATGCACAAGTGGAGGGGGATAAAGTGTACAAGTACAAAACCTTATTATTTTAAGGATTTGAGGGCCGTGGTCGCCCATATCAAAGCAGAAAGCTGCTTTTGCTCTCGGAGGAAGAAAGAAGAAAGAGAGAGCCCGGTTCTAGAGAGAGAAAGTGGAAGAAGCAGCTTCAAGGTAAGTCTTCTCTTATATGAGCTCGGTTTCAGCTGGGTTTTGAGTTCTCGACTGAAGTTCCAGTTGTTTAGTGTTTGTTTTCGGGATTCAAGAGCTGAATCGAAGGTGGGTCTCGAACTTGAAATGTGTTGCTCAAAGGCTGCTCAAGGTGAGTTTCTAGAACCCCTCATTTATTGATTTTCAAAAGAATTGGGGCTATTATGCATACTAACTAAACTTTTTGAAAGAAACCGTGGGTTTACAGCTTTAGGTTCGAAATGATGTATGTATGTATGTATGTTATAGTGTTGATTATGGGTTAGGGATGATGATTAGCATGCTTAGATGGCCTTAGTATGTAGATCTATGTTTGGGTATGATTAGAATGATAATCGGGTGATGTTGATAACGTAGAAAATATTTCAGAATGTTTTGATGAACATGAACGGTGGTTCATGCACCCAAACAGTGGTCCATGCACCCAAACAATGGTCCATGCATCCAGCATGAGTGGCCAGACGCCTAAGTGTTGGCCATGCGCCCGAGAGTGGGTCATGAGCCTAAACATTGGCCCATGCGCCCAGCATGTTGGCCATGCGTCTAAGTGTTGGCCATGCGCCTAAACAGTGGCCCATGCGCCTAAGTGTTGGCCATGCGCCCAAGTGTTGGCCATGCGCCTAAATAGTGCCATGCGCCTAAATAGTGCCATGCGCCTAGATAGTGCCATGCGCCTAAATAGTGCCATGCGTCCAAAGTGATTGAAACGGCTAAGTGTTGATGCGCATGCATAGTGGTAAAGCGCCTGAACAGGGCAGAAGTGCCCAAATAGTACCCATGCGTCCAGACTGTTTTACACATAGAATTTTATGCTCATGCGTGTGGAAGGTCCCATGCGACTAAATTTGGACTTAAGGTTTCTAAGTGGTTTTTAAGGGGTAAAATAGGGAGATAGGCCTGGTTATGATCTGATGGATTATGTTTGATGTGTGTTATGTATGTATGATGTTGCCTGTATGGTGATGGTGTATGTTTATGATTATGTGTATGTTCCTTATTGTATGTATGTCTTCCATTGGCTTTGCGTTGAACGTTAATAGATGTAATGAAAGTATAGAAAGGCTTGCAAGCAATATGTATAGAGATGCACGACTCTAAATGCCTTAAGCTCTATTGCGTGAGGTTCAGCAAATCCTAAAGTGTGCATGCAACGGTTCCAGTCTTTGTGAATGACCTTCAGTGGTGTACCCATTTCAATGGGGGTGTTGTTACCCATTTTGATGGGGGTGTTGTTACCCATTTCAATGGGGGTGTTGTTACCCGTTTTGATGGGGTTGTTGTTACCCATTTCGGTGGGGTTGTTGTTACCCTTTTCGGTGGGGGTGTTGTTACCCATTTCGGTGGGGGTGTTGTTACCCATTTGGGTAGGGGTGTTGTTACCCATTTCGGTGGGGGTGTTGTTACCCATTTCAATGGGGGTGTTGTTACCCACTTCGATAGGAGTGTTGTTACCCATAATGTTGGGGGTGAAATATATGGTGGTTACCGGAGTTACGTATAACTTCGGGGGTGTGCATAAAGCCAAGTATAGGTATGAGGTGAGCGACTCTGTGTCGCAACTGACTCGAAAGAGGCCCTTTTCGTGTACTCCGGTACTGTGTTAGTCTTTGGACATGAGTCGGGGGTTTGTGAGCAGGCCCCAACACAGTATCAGTCTTCAGACATGAGTTGGGAGTATTGCATATGATGAAAGTGATGGATGATGAGATCCCTGTCGCATATCCCGGTACTGTGTCAGTCTTCGAACATGAGTCGGGGGTTTGATTATCAAGCCCCGACACTATATCAGTCTTTGGACATGAGTCGGGGATATTGCACAAGACGAGATAATGAGGTGAGCGACTTGTGTTGCAACAGACTCGGATAGAGTTCAATCCCTGTGATTGACTCGTATGGGATCTTTGTCGCGTATCCTGGTGTTGTGTCAGTCTTCGGACATGAGTCGGGGGTTTGTGAACAGGCCCCGACACAGCATCAGCTTTCGAGCATGAGTCGGGGATATTGCACGAGACAAGATTTGAGTAATAAATAGTAATGAACGAAAGATAATGATGGAAAGAACGAACGTATGAATGAACGTTAATGAATTATCGTAATAATGCACTGAACATGATTCTTGTCATTCGACCTCAGTAATCGTGGCTAAGTGCCACGAAGAGGGTAAAGTCTGACCGGATCTAGAAAGAGAAGTGAACGATAATGTAATACGTTGAATGAACGAAGTTAACGAACGTAATGGCGAAGATAATAATGATATTATCTGTATGTACATAAAATGCATGATCATGAACGATGTAAAGTATAGTATGATTTGAAATAAAATAAAGAATGGTTTTAACAAAGAAAAGTATGTTTTATTATAAAAGTAGAACTCACTCAGCATCGCTGACTTTTGTATGCATGATAGTTGGCAGGTACATGTTGATGCTAAGGAGTTGCGGGCATGGATGCATAACCTACTGGGAGCATTTTGAGGCTGGCATCCGTATTTTGACATGTCATTGTATTTTGAGATGAAAACAAATGTTGTAAATGAATAAAATGACATGTGTTTAGTTATTAATGAAAGTTTTAAATTCCGCTGCAAAATATGTGTACGTTTTAAAATGTTTTAAGTGCAATGAATGACCAACTGTGAGGTGTCTGGAACGGGGCCTTACAAGTTGGTATCAGAGAAAAAGTTTAAGCAAATTGGGTAAATATTTTCAAAAACCTAATCTTAAACTGAGAATGGGATTAAAAGGAAAAGGGATGCCAGTCCTAGTAGCTACGTGCCTGCGGGTAAAGGTTTTTTGTACACGTTTACAGTAAGTTAACGTTAACCAGCATTTTGTGCGCATGTTATGTGGCTTGTGTGCTATTGTGTAGATTTAGATACTGATGTAGTCAGGATAGGAAATGCTTGGGGTGTGAAGAGTAAAGTAAGTGGCTAATCACAAATGGCCACTGTAATTAGGGACTTACTATACTTGACATAAACTGAGTTATTACCTTGAATGACCGCGTTAGTGTTTGAATCTTATAGTGTGTTAGAAGATGGCTGGTCGTAGATCTTCAAAAGCTTCACGAGGTGGAGGCGGTGGTGGACGTGGTGCTGAACCACGGGTCATAAGAGGAAGGTCTAGGGCTAAAAGAGTAGTCCATGAAGAACCGGAGACCACTCATCAGGAGGGCGGTGATGAGAATGCTAATCAGAGGGCCTCGATAAGACAGGCAGTCATAAAGGAAGTGCATCAGGTCATGCAGACAATCCTACCGTCTGTGGTGACCGAAGTTATAAAGGCTGTTAGAGATGGGGAGAGACAGGAAAGGGGTAGATCTTCGGGCGAAAAGAGACGACACTGCTGCTACTGCTCACTTGAAACGGTTTTCTTGGATGACGAAGAGGAAAAAAAGGAAGAGCCTGGGCCGGAGGCGGCACGAGGCTGTAACTATGGGGCGTTTCAAAGGTGCAAGACCCCTACCTTTGATGGTAACGACACTGCTGCTACTGCTCACTGATGGGTGAGAGAGGTGGAAGCTGTCTTGAATAGTAACGAGTCTCAGGAGGATCAAAAAGTAAAGTTTGCTGCCCATTATTTTGTGGACTCAGCTTTGTGCTGGTGGGAAAATATAGTCCAAGCTGAGGGTAGCAGAGTTATTGGAAGGATGAGATGGCTGGAGTTGAAGAGGCTGGTGATTGAGGAGTTCTGTCCTCACACAGAGATGGACAAGGTTGAGAGGAGTTCCTGCAACGGAGGCGGGAACCCTAACACATTAACAATACACAGCTAAATTCGATGAGATGGCACGTCTGGTGCCGGAACAGGTAACACCTCCTTCACGAAAGATCAAGAGGTACATTCAGGGCTTGCCAGTAGACATCCGTAGGCACATGATCGATGCCTGACCGAGCACGTTTTGGTTGGCGGTTGATTTGGCGGGGAGATTGTATGATGAAAGATCTGTGATAGTGACTGAAAGTTGCAAGAAAGGAGAGGGTGATCAGTGTGTGGTCATAACTGGTGCCCCTCCAGCTGGAAAAAGGTGCACGAGTGGATGATCAGCGTGTGGTCATAACTGGTGCAGGGTCGAAAAGGTGTGACAAGTTTGGACACAGGCACCCCGGGGAATGTAGATTGGGGGACAAGTTTGGACACAGGCGCCTAAGTGTTGGCCATGCGCCCAAGTGTTGGCCATGCGCCTAAATAGTGCCATGCGCCTAAATAATTCCTTGAGTCCAAAGTGATTGAAACGGCTAAGTGTTGATGTGCCTGCATAGTGGTAAAGCGCCTAAACAGGGCAGAAGTGCCCAAATAGTGCCCATGCGCCTAGACTGTTTTACACTTAGAATTTTTATGCTCATGCGCCTGGAAGGTCCCATGCACCCAAATTTGGACTTAAGGTTTCTAAGTGGTTTTTAAGGGGTAAAATGGGGAGATAGGTCTGGTTATGATGTGATGGCTTATGTTTGATGTGTGTTATGTCTGTAGGATGTTGCCTGTATGGTGATGGTGTATGTCTATGATTATGTGTATGTTGCTTATTGTATGTATGTCTTCCCTTGGCTCTACGTTAAACGTTAATAAATGTTACGAAAGTATAGAAAGGCTTGCAAGCAATGTGTATAGAGGTGCACGACTCTAAATGCCTTAAGCTCTACCGCGTGAGGTTCAACAAATCCTAAAGGGTGCATGCAAGGGTTCAATTGGGTTGTTACCCATTTCGATGGGGGTGTTGTTACCCATTTCGATGGGGGTGTTGTTACCCTTTCAATTGGGTTGTTGTTATCTATTTCGGTGGGGGTGTTGTTACCCATTTCGGTGGGGGTGTTGTTACCATTTCGGTGGGGGTGTTGTTACCCATTTCGGTGGGGGTGTTGTTACCCATTCGGGTGGGGGTTGTTACCCATTTCGATGGGGGTGTTCTTACCCATTTCGGTGGGGTTGTTGTTACCATTTCGGTGGGGGTGTTGTTACCTATTTCGGTGGGGGTGTTGTTACCCATTCGGGTGGGGGTGTTGTTACCCATTCGGGTGGGGGTGTTGTTACCCATTCGGGTGGGGGTGTTGTTACCCATTTCGGTGGGGGTGTTGTTACCCTTTCGATGGGGGTGTTGTTACCCATTTCGATTGGGGTGTTGTTACCCATAATGTTGGGGGTGAAATATATGATGGTTACTTGAGTTACGTATAACTTCGGGGGTGTGCATAAAGCCAAGCATAAGTATGAAGTGAGCGACTCTATGTCGCAACTGACTCGAAAGAGGTCCTTGTCGCGTACTCCAGTACTGTGTCAGTCTTCGAACATGAGTCGGGGGTTTGTGAGCAGGCCCCAACACTTTATCAGTCTTCGGACATGAGTCGGAAGTATTGCATATGACGAAAGCGACGGATGATGAATCCGTGTCGCGTATCCCGGTACTGTGTCAGTCTTCGGACAGGAGTCGGGGGTTTGTTTATCAGGCCCCGACACAGTATCAGTCTTTGGACATGAGTCGGGGATATTGCATGAGACGAGATAATGAGGTGAGTGACTTTGTGTTGCAACGGATTCGGATAGAGTTCAATCCTTGTGATTGACTCGTATGGGATCTTTGTCGTGTATCCCGGTGTTGTGTCAGTCTTCGGACATAAGTCGGGGGTTTGTGAGCAGGCCCCGACGTAGCATCAGCTTTCAAGCATGAGTCGGGGATATTGCACGAGACAAGATTCGAGTAATAAAGAGTAATGAACGAAGATAATGATGGAAAGAACGAACGTATGAATGACGTTAATGAATTATCGTAATAATGTACTGAACATGATTCTTGTCATTCGACCTCAGTAATCGTGGCTGAGTGCCATGAAGAGGGTAAAGTCTGACCGATCTAGGAAGAGAAGTGAACGATAATGTAATACGTTGAACGAACGAAGTTAAAGAATGTAATGGCGAAGATAATAATGATATTATCTGTATGTACGTATAATACATGATCACGAACGATGTAAAGTATAGTATGATTTGAAATAAAATAAGAACGTTTTAACAAAGAAAAGTATGTTTTATTATAAAACTAGAACTCACTCAGTGTCGCTGACTTTTGTATGCATGATAGTTGGCAGGTACATGTTGATGCTGAGGAGTTGCAGGCATGGATGCATAAGCTACTGGGAGCATTTTGAGGTTGGCATCCATATTTTGACATGTCATTGTATTTTGAGATAAAAACAAATTTTGTAAATGAATAAAATGACATGTTTTTAGTTATTAATGAAAGTTTTAAATTCTGCTCCAAAATATACATATGTTTTAAAATGTTTTAAGTGCAATGAATGACCAACTGTGAGGTGCCTAGGAACGGGGCCTTACATTGTTGTTGTTGTAATTGTTGTTGTTGTTGTTGTCATTGTTGTTGTTGTTGTTGTTGTTATTATTATTATTGTTCTTGTTGTTGATTTTGTTTTTGTTGTTGTTGTTGTCGTTATTGTTGTTGTTGTTATTGTTCTTGTTGTTGTTGTTGTTCAGGTATGATATAAGGCAATTGTGAGAGACGTGTGTAGTCAAGATGGGATTTGTCCCTCTTATTCATTGAGAGTAAGATGTCTAAGACCTGATAAAGTAAAATCAATGGAGGATGATCACTCTGTGTCTCTGGGATTTAACCTGACATCTGTGACAAAAGGATAGATAATTGATTCACCTAAAACATTTCGAGTATGGTACTGGAAGAGAATCATGTATTGATTGGCACTTAGTCATACATATTAAGGGTAGTAAACCGTTGTTAGGTGGTATTTACTGCTTGCATCGATCTTCTATGAATCTTGTGCAAGTGGGAGATTGTTGGATCTTATATTCCCAAGACACATACAAGATAGATGTGGTTAGTACGTCATGATCCAAGTCGGGTCATACTCAATAACAAGCCAAACAAACACCAATAAATATTTATTCGTTGACGAGATCATACAAATAAATATTGACACCAATTTAGAAAATGGCTTTTCTAAAACATTGCTTTTGTAGAAGAACTATTTTATGTGGATAATTTGTTCTTGAGAAATTATTTGTTTTATTATTTAAGTTGGCTAAATAATAACAAATAAAAGTGTGTTAATGTTATAAAATTAAAATTTGTTTTAATTTTAGAAAAGAAGGGTTTAAAAGAGTGCAAATTTTATAAGAAAATAAAATGGGGGGAACCCATTTTAAGTGGGCATTTTCGGCTGCCCAAAAGGGGCATTGGGAACTCCTTTGGGTGTCTTTGCAAGATTATTCCCACCCTTGCACTCTTCCATCATTTACACACTCTCTCTTCTTTACGCACAAGCACGAACTCTCCAAAGAGGCTGATATTTTCGGATTTAGAGGCTGAAAAAGGCTGAAATTTTCGGATTTTGAAGGTGCATTGGTAGAGATTTTGGTGTTAAGCTTCCTAACTAGCAAGGTGTTTTGGATGGGCTTGTGGGTAACACTACTTGAGGCTTTCTCTCTTGGGGGCTGAACATTCAAGAACATTTTCTTCATGTCTTCCACCTTCAATAACTTGTGCACGAAAGGTAGTTTCTTTGTTCACCCTATGGTTGTTGTTTTTGGTTTTGATAGCATACTATTTCACATATATATATATGATCCTTATACTTGGGTTTTGTTTGAGCTTTCAAATGGTGAAATCTTCAGATTATAAACAATATGTTTAAACCTTATTTCTGCTGTGTTTTATAGTTTAAATGGTTAAACTAGCTTTGACTAACTTGATACAAAACCCAACAACGACATCTAGAGTCTGTTATATGGAATATGTGCTTTAAAAGTTCTTGAAAAGTTAAACCTTGAAATATTTACATCAACCCAACAACGGCTGTGTTTGTTGTGGATGTATGAATCCCTTATGTTTCAAGGTTTAATCTTGCATGCTTTAGTATAAACCTTGAAAGATTTACATCAAATGGTTGATTGTGTTGTTTGGACATAACCTTAAAGTTTTGGTTCATGTTGGCTGAAACTTTAGGGCTGAAATAAGGGGTTCAATGTTGTTCTTGGATGTTGAATATGTTTCTCATTTTGGTGCATAACATAGCCTTGGCCTTATGTGTTTTGGATTTGGTTGATTATGGTTTGTCATGTTGGTTTTTGATTCTTCAAAGGGTTGTAATATTTGTGTTTTTTTATTTTGGGTTATAATTTTTTTATTCATTTTGCTATGTAATAAATGTTAGATTCTATATGCCCAAGACACATAGAACATTGATGCGGTTAGTATGTTATGATCCAAGTCGGGTTATACCCAATAACAAGCTTTGCAATCACCGACAATTATTCAATTGATGATATGATCATGCAATTAAATAATAACACCAAATTTAGAAAATGGGTTTTCTAAATAAGTTGCATATGAGATTGAACAATTTATATGGATATTTTGTTTATAGATATTGTTTGTAATGTTATTTAATTTATTTAAATAACATCAAATAACTAGTGAATGTGTATGTGTTATTCTAATAAAACGTTTATTGGATGAACAACTTTTAAAAGGAAATGACTTATTGATGTGTTAATAAGTCATTTAACTTTTAAGGGGGGAAACACCATTTTAAAAGGGAGATTCGGCCGCCCTTGGAGGGGGTCTTTCTCTTGGTATTGTTGATATCCTTGAAAATATACACTCTTGATACACACATTCACTCAATCTCTTCTTTCTCTCTCACACATGCAATAGAACAAAAAAAACGTTTTCTTGTTCTTGATAGATAGAACTTGGCTGAAAGTTATTCCAGAAGAGTTTCTCTACGTTTTGGTGTTCAATCCTAGCATCTAAGGTGTTTTGTGATAGTGCTTGGGGTATACTAGCTTGAGGGATCCTTCCTTGGAGCCTTGGCCGAAGTTTTAGCAACTTATCTCTCTACCTTAGTCGACTTTTCAGCAGCAGAAAGGTAGTTTATCACAGCTTCATGTAGCTGTTATTTTATGTTGTTTTAACATATGTTCTTAGCTTGTTCATTCACATATTTAAGATCCTTTGTTTTGGGTTTGCTTTATACATTGAAATGGTCACCTAATGAACATATTTTCAGCTTATAAGTAAGTAAATAATATGTTAAAATTCCGCTGCGTTTTCAGTAAGTTTAATGGGTTAAACTTTGTTTTATGTTCTTGCAAACCCTACAATAAATAGATTAGGTGCATTTCTTTTATTAGAAAATTTTATTAGGATATGATTTTGTAAAAGAAGATGCATAAGATGAAGACTCAAAGGAGGACACAAAGACATGGACACATGAAGCATTTGGATGTGGATTCAAGTGGAGTTCATGAACACATTTTGATGTGTCATCTCAACCCTTAGGAAAGACATTATGACAACACTTGTAATGGCAAACAAGTGTAGTCAAATTAATGCCTATGGTTATGCACTCATGTTTGTATGTTTATGCTTGTTTGAATGGTTTGTTGTTTGTATGATGTTGGTTGTCATTTGGTTATGCATAAAAAACTCATTAACAAACTTAACAAGCTGAAAATTTGATGGTTCTTTATCATTAAGTGGTTAATAAAAGGTTATTAAAAGGATTAATGATTTTAATAAAATGGGGTTTTATTAAGAGTAAACCATAGGGTACCATGTATTTGAAAGCATGCAAATATAAGGTACATAGAGTTTTCTAAAATAAGATTATGAAAACTTAAAATTTCTCTTTTATTAACAAGTTTAACAACATCATTTTGCACAACACTTGAGTCATTTGGAAACTCTTAATGGGATAAAGGTCACCTAACCGTTTTGAGGGAACTTATGACTTGAGGTGGGGATACCATATTATGGGATAAAGGTCACCTAACCACTTATGTTGGAAAACTTACATGTGTGTGCAAGTAGGGTAACTGGATTTGAAAGCCATATTAAATGGATCACCTACAATATGGTTTACAAAGGTGTTGATGGGATTGACATGCTGACTACACATATGATGTTTCAAAGTCGATCCCATACCCTAGAAGTTGCAAAGGGTTGCAATTATCAAAACGTTGACTACCTTGTTAATTTAAATAATGGGATAAAGGTCATCTAACCACTATTTAAATGTAACGTTGGATTGTAAAATTTTAAAATTGTGTAAGACACTTAAAAGGGGTTTTAATTATTAATATATGAACAATATCAAAAATACTAAAATTGAACTTTGTTATATTTTGTAGAGGGCCACCAACAATAATGAAAACAATGAAATCCCGTCCGCTCACACATTATCATTAAGGACCATTCTCCAAAAGGAACGTCTAAACCATAATAACTTTATTGATTGTTTTCAAAACTTGAGAATTGTTCTCAAGCAAGAGAAACAATCATATATTTTAGACATTCTGATTCCCGATCAACCTAATGAGAAGGATGAGGAGGCCTACAATAATTGGGTAAAATACACTGAGGACTCGGTCCAAGTGTCTTGCCTCATGTTCGCAAGTATGACTCCAGATCTCTAAAAGGAGTATGAACATCAAGGAGCATACGACATGATAACCCAGTTGAAGGAAACGTTCCAACAACAAGAAGGGGTAGAGTGCTTCGAAACGGTTCGAGCACTCCATGCGTGTCGTATGGACGACACCCAATCTGTTTCATCTTAAGTAGACCTCCTCGAAAGGATAAATTTTCTCGTCTCGAAAGAGTTGGCTACGGATTTGACCCTCAACTCTTTGTCAAAAAGGTTTGACAACTTTGTCATGAATTATAACATGAACGGGCGGGACAAGAACATAAGTGAGCTTCACTCTATGCTCAAAACTGCCGACGCGGCCATGGGTAAAAGGGTTTCACCCATTCTCACCCTCAATGAAGGTGGGAACAAGAAGAGGCCTTACCCCGCACCAAAGGCAAATGTTGCCAAGGGTAAGGGGCACGTTAGGGGAAAGGGAAAGGGAGTGGTAAGAGCGCCACCACCAAAACCAATGGAGAAGAAGCAAAAGGTTGCTTCGAATGACCCATGCTTTAAGTGTGGGGAGATTGGACATTGGGCAAGAAATTGTACAGTCCATCTGAAAGAGTTGCAAGCTAAGAGGGATGTCGGGCAAACCTCAGGTACAATTTTCATTATTCATATTGATCTAAATTTAATATCCTCTAACACATGGGTATTGGATACCGGATGTGGAACTCACATTTGCAACTTATTGCAGGGGTTCAAAAGAAGTAAGGATTTCAAGAAAGGGGATGCTAGCCTCTACATGGGGAATGGGGCAAAAGTTCAAGTTGAAGGCCGATGGGACTACATCTTGAAGCTTCCAAATGGTTTGGAAGCAATTTTGAACAATATTTTGTATGCTCCTAGTTTGACTATAAACATTATTTCTGTTGTCCAGTTAAGAGAATATGGTTATATTTTAAAATTTATTGAAAATGAAATTCATGTTTCTTTAAATGGCATATTATATTTTAAAGCTATTCCTATTAATGGTATTTATGAATTGGTTTGTGAAAACACATTATATGATAGCTCATTGTACCAAACCACCACCAAGAAACTCAAATTGGATTTGAGTGATACCTATCTTTAGCATTGTCATCTTGGTCATATAAACAATAAGCGCATACAAACACTTCAAAAGAACGGTCTTTTAAAAGCAAGTGAATATGATTCATTTGATGTATGTGAATCTTGTTGACAAGGTAAAATGACTAGGCACTTTTTAGTGGCAAATCCGAAAGGGCAAAAGATTTATTAGGGATCGTACATTCAGATCTATGTGGTCCTTTTAAGCCAATGACTAGGTACCATGAAAGATACTTAATTACCTTTACCGATGACTATAGTCGATATGCTTATGTGAACTTCTTAATACACAATTATGAAGCTTTTAAAATGTTCAAAATCTTCCAAAATGAAGTAGAAAATCTACTCAACAAGAAAATAAAAATTCTCTACACCGATAGAGGAGGTGAATATCTAACTGACGCTTTTAGAGATCATCTAGAAGTTGTGGTATTGTCTCACAACTATCTCCACCTGGAACGCCACAACTTAATGTTGTGTCCGAGAGGAGAAATCAAACTCTATTGGATATGGTTCGATCTATGATGGCTAGAAGCTCACTGCCTCTATCATTTTGGGGTTTCGCTTTGCTTTTTGCGGTCCGTATGGTGAATATGGCCCCAATCAAGAAACGGGAAACGACACCTTTGAAATATGGCATGGAAGGGTTCTATCACTTTCATATTTAAAGGTACAGGGTTGTGAGGGCTATGTTAAGACTCCCACCTCAAACAAGCTAGAAAATCGTTCCACTAAGTGTATCTTCATTGGATATCCTGGAGATTCTATGGGATATTATTTCTGTGTTCCATTGTAAGGAAAGGAGTTTGTTGCCAAGAAGGCTGAGTTCTTAGAAGCTAAATTCGTTACGGAAGGAACTAGCAGTAGAACCATGGATCTTGAGTAGGATCAAGAACCACAAACTAATACACGTTTGGTTGACACTAGCACTCAACATGACGATGTTGAGAATGATAAGTGGTTGATCAATATACACAAAACGTTCACAGGTCTGGTAGAATTAGTAATCCACCTGAAAGATATGGATTTTTCGTAGATGGATGCTATGTGGTAGATTTTGATGGACCAACCCCCTATCATGATGCAATGTCCAATTTGGATTGTGACAAATGGCTTGAAGCCATGAACGTTGAGATGCAATCCATGTATCAACCAAGTATGGGACTTGGTTGAACCACCTCTTAATTCCAAGATAGTTGGAATTAAATGGTTTTTAAGAAGAAAACCGATATGCATGGAAACTTGGATACTTATAAAGCTAGACTTGTAGCAAAAGGTTTCACTCAAACTTAAGGGGTTGATTATGATGAGACTTTCTCACCGGTTGCAATGCTAAAGTCTATTAGGATATTATTTGCCATAGATGCTCATTATGATTATGAGATTTGGCAAATGGATGTCAAAACCACTTTTCTAAATGGATATCTTGAGGAAGATGTCTATATGGTTCACCCTGAAGGTTTTGTTGACTCAAAACATCCTAACAAAGTATGCAAATTAAAGAAATCAACCTATGGATTAAGCAAGCATCAAGGAGTTCGCATCACCATTTTGATGAAGAGATAATCAAATTTGGATTCATCAAAAATGCTGATGAAGCATGTGTATATAGGAAGGCTAGTGGGAGCATCACCACTTTCCTAGTATTGTATGTCGATGACATCCTACTATTTGGGAATGACATTCCAACCATGGAGGGTGTAAAAGCCTAGCTTAGAAGCTGTTTCTCCATTAAGGATGTTGGTGAAGCCGCCTATATTATAGGAATAAAGATCTATAGGGATAGATCAAGGCGGTTGATAGGTTTGAATCAAAGTGCATACATTGATAAGATCTTGAAAAGGTTCTCTAAGAAAGGTACTGTACCTATTCAAAGAGGAACAATATTGAGTAAGACTCAATGTCCAAGTTCAAAGGATGAGCAAGACAAAATGAAGGGAATCCCGTATGCGTCTTCTATAGGATCCATCATGTATGCAATGATATGCACTAGACCAGACCTGTCATGCGCTTTGTGCATGACAAGCCGATACCAACAAAATCCTAGAAATAGTTATTGGATGGTTGTAAAGAACATAATTAAGTACCTAAGGTGGACTAAAGATATGTTCCTAATCTATGGATCTGGTGAGGAGGAACCTGTAGGAAAGGGTTACATGGATGCGAGTTTCCAAACTGATCGGGATGATTCACGATCACAATCAGGGTACATTTTCATCTTGAATGGAGGAGCAATCTCTTGGAAGAGCTCTAAGCATATGTGGTGGTGTTATCAACTACAGTGTCAGAATACATCGCCACTTCATTAGCAGCTCAGGAAGCTGCATGGTTAAAGAAGTTCATTTCTGATCTAGGGTGGTCCCTTCCATTCAGGACCCCCTAGAAATTCTTTATGATAACGAGGGTGCGATTGCTCAAATCAAGGACCTCGTGCACATTAGAAGACTAGGGACATTGAACGAAGGTTCAACAATAAGGTATGAAGTTGAAAAGGGAAAGATGTATTCGCAAAGTTCACACAGATCAAAACATTGCGGATCCACTCACGAAGCTCCTTGAGAAGGCAAAGCATGAAGTCATACTTGTGCCATGGGACTTTAATATTCTAGTGACTGGATTTGATCTTTAATTTTTGTCTTGAGATATTGTAACCCTTTATTGCTTGAATGATATTATGGTATAATGATTCAACTAATATTCTTATTTTGCATTTTTAAAATCCACAAGTAAATTATTTACTCAGAATGTCCGTAGTTGTTCATGCTTGTGGGAACAAGTATGAAGGTAAAACTATTATGAACTTGGATTGGTAGATATTCATATGGATGAATATGGAGTAAAAGGTTGCTGCCAAAGTTCATAGATATTTGTGGGATGCAAATATTGGACTGACCTGCATATCAAATATTACTACATGGAATCTCCTGATTGATCGTAAGTAATTTTGAGTAAAGGCAAACATCATTTGGTATCCTCTGACCCGAGATACATATTGAGTCTTGATATTTACCAAATTTTGTACTTTGACTTAGTTTTTTGCTATTCTGAAACATGGCAATACATAAGTCTAAGTTCGGGTATGATATAAGGAAATTGTGAGAGATGTATGTAGTCAAGATGGGATTTGTCCCTCTTATTCGTTAAGAGTAAGATTTCTAAGGCTTGATAATGTTAAATCAATGGAGGATGATCACTCTGTGTCTCTGGGATTTAACATGACATCTGTGACAAAAGGATAGATGATTGATTCGCCTAAAACATTTCAAGTATGGTACTTGAAGAGGATGATGTTATTGAATGGCACTTAGTCATACGTATTAAGGGTAGTAAACCGTTATTAGGCGGTATTTACTGATTGCATCAATCTTCTATGAATCTTGTACAAGTGGGAGATTGTTGGATCTTATATGCCCAAGACACATACAAGACTAATATGGTTAGTACGTCAGGATCCAAGTCGGGTCATACTCAATAACAAGCCAAACAAACACCAATAAATATTTATTCGTTTATGAGATCATACAAATAAATATTAACATCATTTAGAAAATGGGTTTCCTAAAACATTGCTTTTGTATAAGAAAAATATTATGTGGATAATTTGTTCTTGAGAATTATTGTTTCATTATTTAAGTTGGTTAAATAATAACAAATAAAAGTGTGTTAATGTTATAAAATTAAAATTGGTTTTAGTTTTTTAAAAGAAGGGTTTAAAAGAGTGCAAATTTTATAAGAAAATAAATGGGGGAACCCATTTTAAGTGGGCATTTTCGGCCGCCCAAAAGGGGCATTGGAACTCCTTTTGGGTCTTGGTCTTTGCAAGATTATTCCCACCCTTGCACTCTTCCATCAATTACACACTCTGTCCTCTTCACACACAAGGAAGAACTCTCCAAAGAAGCTGATATTTTCGGATTTAGAGGCTGAAAAAAGGCTGAACTTTTCGGGTTTTGAAGGTTCATTGGTAGAGATTTTGGTGTTAAGCTTTCTAACTAGCAAGGAGTTTTCGAAGGGCTTGTGGGTATCACTATATGAGGCTTTCTCTCTTGAGGGCTGAACATTAAAGAACATCTTCTTCATCTCTTCCACCTTCAATAACTTGTGTAAGAAAGGTTGTTTCATTGTACACCCTATGGTTGTTGTTTTTGGTTTTGGTAGCATACTATTTCACATATATATATGATCCTTATACTTAGGTTTTGTTTGAGCTTTCAAATGGTGAAATTTTCAGATTATAAACAATATGTTTAAACCTTATTTCTGTTGCGTTTTATAGTTTAAATGGTTAAACTAGCTTTGATTAACTTGATACAAAACCCAACAATGGCATCTAGCGTCGGTTATGTGAAATATGTGCTTCAAAAATTCTTGAAAAGTAGTTTTCATGGACTTTTTCAACCCATTAGGGGCTGTGTTTGTTGTGGATGTATGAATCCCTTATGTTTCAAGGTTTTATCTTACATGCTTTAGTATAAATCTTAAAAGATTTACATCAAATGGTTGATTGTGTTGTTTGGACAAAACCTTAATGTTTTGGTTCATGTTGGCTGAAAATTAGGGCTGAAATAAGGGGTTCATTGTTGTTCTTGGATGTTGAATATGTTTCTCTTTTTGGTGCATAACATAACCATGGCCTTATGTGTTTTGGATTTGGTTGATTATGGTTTGTCATGTTGGTTTTTGATTCTTCAAAGGGTTGTAATATTTGTGTTTTATACTTTGGGTTGTAATTTTTTTATTCATTTGGTTATGTAATAAATAGATTAGGTTCATTTCTTTTATTAGAAAATTTTTATTAGGATATGATTTTGTAAAAGAAGATGCACAAGATGAAGACTCAAAGGAGGACATAAAAACATGGACACATGAAGCATTTGGATGTGGATTCAAGTGGGAGTTCATGGACACATTTTCATGTGTCCTC